>JBAJNP010003085.1:0-42299 GCA_036877545.1 Yasuhikotakia modesta | reverse complement strand
CACCTGCGATTGTTTCTGTGTTTAACTGCTCATAGACTAACGTCACTTAAACTTGCCGATCTTGTTACATGCTCTGAAGTAGCACGTATATCAGTAAGAAGTTAATTTTCTAGTGGCCATAGGAAATAACATTTCTTAGAATTAAGGTACGATTATGAATGTTTCGCTGGACGAATACATTAATTAATTGCTATTATTAGTTCTGCTTGATCAGATAGAACATCTATACATGTACATACTACGTAATTTGTATAATTGATTACGGTTAATTATACTTATTATTACCTTTGAGCTAGAGCTCAGATTCCCTCGTTTCAGCGGAAGATAGTGTTTTAAACAACGCATTCTAAACCGGCTGACACGCTACACAGTTATAATTTTTTTGTAAAACTAATAGCCAGTCCTTAATTATGATTGGTTGAGCTGCATCAGAGCTGTTGTAAATTACTCTGTAAAGTTCACCTGCAACCTCATTACATTAAGATTACTGTGCCACTGTGTCTATGATGCTGCATCTGTGTGCTGCTTGGCAACAACATTAAATTGTTTCTGAAGAATTAAATTACTTGGCAGAAGATGATTATGGCAGTTGTAGTGTATCAATTGTTGACCAAATGATGGCTATAGGCAAAGTAAGGCATAGTAAAGTAAGTTAGATCTCAGTTGTCTGATTAGCCTGAAAATGGCCATTTATGCACTATTACCTAATTAGCATATAAATTCAGACATGCAAATAAGTGACATGACACAGTTTCTGCTTAGTTAATTACTCCCAAATGTCTATTGGATCTTTTACCAGAAGAGGCTAGTTTATAGGCTTCCATCAAACAACCAATCAAGAAACAATGACCTTTATCAATGGTCTGTGATGTCACAGCAAGAGTTTATCAGGCCCTTAGGAATACATCTTTAAAAACCCTTATGCTTTAAAGAGTTATGCTGCAGTAATGTGTTCAGACATTGAGGACAACATGTGCTAAGTATGTATATGAGCGCTTCAATATGCATCTCATAATTATGATTATAATAGGATGTGAAATGGTCACATGACCACACATGAACCATTTTGTCAGTTCAATTAATGGCTTTTTAGTAAAAGCTCTCTAGTTTAGTAAAGGCTCTTTAGTTACACATGACTACAATCCCAATAGCCATTTGCTTGTAAGTCACCCATTTATGTTGTTTCTTAGTAGTAGGTCACCCAAAAATTACATTTTTACCATAATTTACTGACCCTCAAACACATACAATGTTCGTTCGACCATGCAAGACATGAATGATGTAGTTGGTCAGCCTTTTCCATGCAATTACAGTGATTTAGGACTGAAGCTTTCAGGGACCATAAAAGTAGTTCATCCAATTTATGTGCTATATTTCAAAACTTTTGAAGCAATATGAATCATATATAATATTACAGTATAGCTTTGTGTGTCAGATTGTGTGTCAGATGAATTCTTTATTCATTCTAAAACTGGACATGTTCATGAAAATTAATAAAATAATTATTTATGTTTGATATGTTAATGAATCTTTCTTTCTAATAAATTAATCTGTTTGAGTAAGAGGTTGATTTAATTCACAAACTGTTCTTAATGTTTTGGGGTATAAGTTTTATGGACTACTTTTATGTTACTTTATGATATACTTGATTAAAACCAAACAGTACATTAAACAAAGTTTATTTCTTGGTAAATTATGGTAGTTTTAATGTGCACTCTTTAATGTGCGTGTGTGTCTCTTAAATAGTTTTATCAGCATCATGTTCCTGCGGTCAGAGAGGTGTGTGAATTTGCTCCAAATTTGCACCTTTGCTTTCAGGTTTGTCATTAGAATATAGATGTGAACCTCAGCATTGAGATAATGGATTTTTTTCATTAGCAGTTGGATGTCGAAGCTTTAAACGACTGATGGATGCCCAGATTGTGATCAGGTGATTGTTCTGCATGGCACAACAAAAGAAAAGGAAAATTGCATTGCACAAAACTGGCCTATTTCTTGTTAATAAACGGAATAAATTGTACAATTTGTAAAAAGGTGCCAGAAGATGAAATAACCCCGTATATGGCTGTAGCCAGACTGCGGCTCAGCTCTATCAGTTTTAGTCCTTCCAGACACTTAATAGCAATACGATGCATTGTGCACCAATGAAATATTACAAAGTCATTATTTGCACAGGATTGCTTTGGAATCGTAAATGTGTAACAATACGGAGAACGAGATTGAAAAGAGGGAGAAAAAGGACTGCTGTTATAAAATGGGTTATAAGTACACTGTAGATTACTGCTGTAGGGGAGGGGGCATGGTTTGCCTGGTTAGTGTCTGAATTATCCCCCTGCTGGTAGATTTTGTCCTCGTACACCATTATTGAGGCCTGAAGCAGAAATTTTTCTCTATTGGTGGCCATTCAAAAGTAGCCACGTATTCCGACTGAAACAATATATGTTGTTATATTATAGTAGACCAGTGAGCAATTTTTGAAAGGGCTCTTGGGAGTAGAAATAGCTGTAGTATCCCTGTCTGCTGGCTTTGACATCACAACTCATTGAGATGAATGGGTAATGTTAATGGACAGTTATTTTCAGTTAATTAAACGTTTCACAAACAAAAGACCCAGTTGCACTGTCCAGCTGAGGCTATTCTAAGTCATTAAAGTGTTTCCTTAAAGTGTATAAGGAAAGGAAACAGTTTCTCATGTAAAATTCATGCAACAGTTTGCCATTTAATAAGACTGATCATGATAATTAGGCCCCTGAATGGGAGTGTTTTCCTCGGTAATTGCAAATTTACTCAATGCCACCTGACATATCTTTCAGCAAATGGGTATGGATGAGCCTTCATAACATCCACATGAATAAACAAAGGGGCCGTACCCCCCAGCTATGACTGCAGGAGAGGAATGCAACCCATCAAAATTCCACTGAATTTAGACTCAATTAGACTCCAGCATGACTGGCTGCTTTGAGGACAAATTCTTCTGCCCTGTTTCCCAGTGGCGTCTGAAGTGTGCAGCACTTGCAAAATAATTTAGTTTAGCTGCTTGTCGTGTTGCACTGTGGAGAATTCCTTCTCTGTGTCAGCAGCAGATATTAAGTCTGCCATACCATACCAGCTGTTTGCCATGATTCCTCAGGATTTGTTTTGATGATTTGTAAATTCGTACCCATTTTTATCACATTCCTGTGGCACTTCACATGATTCTAGTCTTTTGATCTATTATGGCTATAAATGCATTTTCATTTTAATAGGAATGAATTTTCTTATTACATTTACATAAATTCTTTATTCTGGTTAGGCTGAAGTAAAAATCAGATGTAATTTCCCCACATGTTCAGCAGACCATATTTACATGAATGAATTTGGCTGATGTCTTTATTTTGCACTGCATTCCAGGTACATCGTCCCTGGGATCAACAGCCATTACCAACCATCTAAGTGACTGGAACTAGTGAATTTTTCAGAAACATTTTTTGTTATAGTGGTTAAAAGTCACTAAAGTCACTATTCAAAATATACTTATATATATATTTCCTTACAGAGTTTTATATTATCACTGTTTTACTACTAATACCATGTTAAAACTATGGTTGCTATAGCAAAACCATGATCAGTTTGTAATTGCTAACATACTACTAATTATAGTAACTAGAGTAACCATGTTTTGTTGCTTTAAAATATAGTAAGCATGTATGTGCATGTAAAATATGTAGTGACATTCACACATTTAACCTGTTTTGAAACCATACAGTTGTCTCATTTATAAAATGTCTATTGTTGATTCTCTGATGATTGTGAGGTCAACAGCCATTGCACTAGATATATAGTGAGCAGTATAGTTTATGTAATAATGAATAATGTAGTTCATAACAATCGTACATTACCTCAGGCCTAAGTTAAACCTAAAAAGAATCCACACAAGGTCCTGAAAGGAAGTACAAGCCTCCTGTCACAAGCTTAAATTAATGAGTTTGGTCTTTTAAAAACCAACTGGGAAGATGCCAGGGTGGAATTTCATGTGAAAGGGGCAGAAGGTGTGAATAATGTGTTGATCCAACACCTGCAGGCCGAGATATTTGCTGCTGTCCTGTGGAGTCAGGTGCAGCAGAACTAATCGCTACCAGTGAAAGATCACTTCACAAGAGCTTTACTGAACCTGCACTCAGAAACGTTCAGGGCTGATTAGTGTGTAAGTTCATTAGGGGTCTGTCTGAGGCTGCATTTTTTGCTATCTGTTGCTATCACTATCTGTTCTACAAAGTATTGTAGGTAATAATTTGCATTTTAAATTACAGTACAGTCAAAATAGTAAGCAGAAAGGTGTCCTTGTAGTGTATTTTCAAAGTGTACATCTGTGCAGTGCTTTTTAGGTAATGTTTCCGACAAACCTTTGCAATCAAGAAAAGTTTTTAATAGTTTTCTTATTTTAATTGTAGAAAAAGGTTAAACAATTAGCCCTCAAAGTTTTACAAAGGCACTTACCTACAAATTTGCAGTTGATCATTTTATGTGATTATTTTTTGTTGTGTCAAGCATAAAATACATGACAGATATCATTGAAATGGGCGCAATGAAAAATGGGACTCTGTGACACCCATGGCTCTGCAAATGGCTTTGCAAAAAGTTATATCACTTCTGCCAGAGGCACACACTTTAATGCTCAGCTCCCCTTTGTCACTTCCAAATATATGAGGGGGGCTACACATGGACTGATTTGTATGTGTCTTTTTTATGTTGTTTAGGTGTCATGGGGGAGTATGAACCCAAAATCGAAGCACACTTTCACCAGACAGTACTAGCAATGAAAGGGGTCACAGTAAGACTGGAATGCTTCGCCCTTGGGAAGTAAGTATGCCAGCATTGTATCCCATCCGTTGCACCATTACCCCCCTGTCTGAATGCCAAGACCACCTCAAGGTTCCTTTCCATCAAATAAAAGGGTACTGTTCTCCATTTTCACCTTTAAAACAACTCTTTTGCTGTTGAAATCATTAATAATCATAATCATGACCAATTTTACAAGTCAAACCTCTTTCTTTTGCAGAGCAGAACACTTTCTCCTGAGATGAGACCACAGCAGGAGCATAGCTATTTTTACCCCTAACTCCTGTCTGCTCTTAAATGAGCTCTCCACAAGTATTGAACTATCCCCATATCTGATATAGTGGCAATTTCCCTCTGATTGGTGTAGAAACAGCTCTGGGATTCAGCCCCGGGAGCCTTATAGTCTGGTAATAGTTGAACGGAGAAGCAGAGGTGAGGGCAGAGGGTCGTGAGAGAAGGTAGAATGAGAGTCTGTCATTGTTTGGAGGATGCTTTTAATATCTGTTATGTTCACATTTGACCAATGATACCACAGTGAAAAATGAAAGTGGCCAGTACAGGTCCAGTGCTGGAAGGCAGAATAGCACTTTGACATTAAAATAGGTCAGCACACCGACTCCAAATGATGAACTGGACTTTTCCCATATATGCTTAAAATGTACCTTGCCAGCTGCTGCTTTTTCATACATAAATAATAGTAATGTGAAAAGGTCTATTTTTCTCTGAGCATTGCTTTCTGCCATAACTGGGGTTATGCATATTATCAGTCAGAAACAGAGATTTAAAGCACCAAATCACTACAAGGACCCAGTTATTGTTTACAGTGCCTTCAAGGACCCCTTTGTGAGGAAATGTCGTTTACAATTAATTATCCACATTACAATAATAAGTCATTACTTAAACCTAGACATTGATCTATGTATTGTTGTTGGCTCTTACTTCTTAGTTCAATTAAACTTTACAGACTCCTGCCTGCTCAGTAAATGCAGAAATCACCCATCTCACCAATGGCCGCTCCCTCCAATTTTAATTTAGGGATGATGGCTCTGTGTATGATACTGAGGCCTCAATCCAGGCCTGCCTCCACTTATCCACAAATAAATTATTTATTAGGACGCATTATTAGAAAATGCCAGTCATTATAATGAACCAAATTAAAGCAAAAATTGCTTTTCATCTTATTCTGTCAGTCAGCATGTATGACAACCTAACAGTTAAAGAGACAAAGGGTTTGTCAAGAGCTTTATATTGTCAACAGTGCAAGCTTCTTTTCAGTCACTGTATTGTACTGGGTAGTTTCAAAGGCATACTGCCAGCTTATAATGGTGAATGTGTCTGGCTCTGTAAAGGCTATCAGGGCTACAAGATACCAGGGCTCACTTTCATGCATACATTTGGTTGAAGGTACAATGTTCCTGTAAGGTTCTCACACCATATAAACAAAAATGCTCTGAGATTTTGTTGTGTTGAAATGGAAATGTCAAGTATTTAATGACATCTTATGAGCTTGCAGTGTTAGAAGCCGGTAAACTGTGACCACCATAACAATGTAATCTGTAATTCCATTTTATATCTTATAGTGCAATGGCAGTTGGTCTTGCTTCAGGTCCCAGACCCAACATTATGCAAATAATAAGCATGACACAGGCTGAATTTGCAGTCTGACAATTTTGCAAACACATAAACAGCAGAGGAACCAGATCACTTTGTTCTTAAATGTCATCCAGTTTAATTGGATGCACAGCATTTCATGTGAACTAAAAATAATGGATTTTTCATCGACTTTCATTGCATACAGCATTGTTTTGTTCTTCATTGCTGTCTCTGACTGCATTTAAAACATTTGTTTGGATGTTTGGACCACTAGAAACAAAGATTTTAGTCAAATTTCCCTAATAAAATAATGTTGAATGAACTTTGTATCCTTCATTTGAATACTTTTATTGCTTTTATGAAAATTAAGCACTGGAGGCCATGCTATGGTGTGAACATAACATTAACATGTAACATTAATAAGCAAATCTACTAAGATTATTACTTGACTGTATTCCTGCTGTGTACTGATATACTGTACACAGCTGCTCCTGAATGTGTGTTTCACATCAGCCGTTTTCAACTATATCATGTTTTTAGCATGTGTGAAAAGCATCTAGGATCTGAATGATTATTTCTTCATTTCTTTCATCTATTTCTTCTTCATTATTAAAAAACATAATGCAATGCAATCATGCACAATGCAAATCTATTTTAAATGTGATGTTTACATGAGAGTAGAGAAGCTATCGTGCCATCACAATCATGCTAAATGTTTGTTCTATAACGTATCCACGTGAGCTTCATCACAGACTCATCATAATCTAACCTGACAGGTTAACTTCATCCTGTGTGCATAAACGTCCCAGGAAGATTTAAACAGGCGCAGAGGGGATCTCAGAAATGTGACAGTTTTATCGGGGTGCCGGCAGATGATTGATGAAAGTGCTGGGGTTTTCCTGCACATCACATTTCCACCATTGGAAAGCTGTGAAATAGAGCTGTCAGTGCAGAGTAGTGCTGATCATGTCTGATAAAGCGTGTTATCTGTGTGCGGGCGGCACACCTTGCAGGTCATTTCACACACCCGCTGCAGCCGCAAAAAGGGATGGATGGCAGTGTACAAATACTGCTTAACTGCACAGCCATCAGGTTGTTTATTGTCTTACTCAGTACACAGTCACTTACAGAGCACTTTGCCATATCAGATTTTCCTCAATTTTTTGAAAGTATTCTACTTTCAAAATACCTGCGGTATCAGTTGTACAAATTAGTGCAGCTATACAGCTACATGTTTTTTATACAGCTAGACAAAAGGAAATGATTTAGAAGTGTTTTTTTTTCAACTGATAGAGAATTAAGCTTGCAACAACAAGGTTATGGGTTTGAATACCACAATAGATGTACTTTTAACTAGTATAAATTAAATGCATTATAAGTCACTAATAAAAGTGTGTGCCAAATGCAGAAATGTAAATGTAAACACTCGTCTCTCCTGTCTTAACCGCAAACTCCACCCCAAACTTTAGTTGCACCAATGATGTTGTTGTCATGGTTGTGATGTTTAAACTAATGTCACTGTCCTGTTGCCTTCTGCTGATACATGCAGTAATTATACTATTCATTTGGCCCCAAAAGCATTTTAATCTTTTGATTAAAAATTCAAAATATCTGTGTATTCTGATCTGTGTAACAGATTTGCAAGATACACAGTTCAGTATGCCTGCTGGACTAGCAGTAGGCACCTGCCATTGAGATCCTATCACAGATATTATAGATCTCATTGGCTCAGGCTGACTTAGTTTTTTTTTACTTTATGCTGGGATTGAAGTATGCATTTTAATTATATTTCTTAAAATATTTATTTTTCATATATTTTATGTTCACAGTCCTGTCCCCACAATCACCTGGAGGAAGATGAGTGGAAACATTCCAAAAAAAGCCCGTCTGCGCAAATCACAGGCTGTTCTTGAGATCCCCAACATCCAGCTGGAGGATTTTGGGAGTTATGAGTGTAAAGCTGAGAACACTAGAGGAGGCACAGCCTACAGAGGACATCTGCAGGTCTACAGTGAGTACACATCTGTTTATGAACCACACACCAACTGCTCTTTAAAACTCAAGTGAGAAATTTACACACTGTGCTGATCCTGACCCACACTCACATTAATGGTTAAGCCATTGTTGCTGACTTCAGCTGATCTTAATACTTGTAAACATACAAATTAATATCATGATAGTTCCACACTCTCCAGTTACTGGTGCAATAAATAGTATTTGAAAATTAAAATTATGCACCACAAAAAAAGGAAGTTCATTGTTGCAACCTGAGGCAAATTCGGGGTGTTCTGTTTGATTTGGGATGTTCTGTTCTAACCTTAGGTGTTTCTCTCTGCTTGTGCTACAAGGAGTTACATAAACATAACACCTGATTGTGGGGTCTGTTAAAAATGGGTGATATTACTTTTCTAACTGACTGGACTTGTTATTTACTTTTTCTGCATGAAGATGCGAGAATGTAGCCTATAGCAGTTAATGCTGTAAAAGACTTGAAAGTAGTGGGTCAGGGTAGCTAGGAAACAAAATCCATTTGGTTCCATATAAGATGAGGTTTCTTCATAAATTATTCTTCTGGGCATACACTCTCTCCTTTGGCATAATTTTGACTGAATTTTAACGTATAAATTAAAGCAGAGTTGGCCAGCTTCTGAAGTTTTGCAGGGACAAAATTACAGTGCCCTCAGAAGACTTTTGTCCAATTAAATTTAAGGGCCTTTTTTAACATTATTCTTGCTTGTGTCACTGAAAATGCAGCATTTTTAACCAAGATATTTCCCCGATCCACTGTAGCTTTGATAGGGGTCTGATACAGGTGTGTGGGATCTCCATTCATCTTTCCCAGACTCCTCTGCTTATTCGTTCAATAGAGGTTCTGACTTAGATGAAGTGTGCATTGTCATAAATGTATATGTATCAGCAGGGCCCAAGACAAATGGAGTGCTGGAGTGTTTTTATGAAAACCTGTATTTAAGAGGTTTATGACTGTCATAGGGACATGTCATACACCACATTCCTAAATTTGTTTTACACAACAAATTAGATTTTTTTTAAATTTACAATTCTCTTCATAGTTTAAAACATGTTCTCCCTCTAAAAGTGGGTAAACTCAGCAGAACTTTTAGTGACTATACTAGTGCATTTCTTAAAATCAGCAGTCTTGATAGGGCACTATAAATAAAATGAATAACATGTTGTTTAATTCTGGTTAAAGTAGTAAAGCATCCAGTAAATAGCCTTCTCAAAAGTTGGTGGTGTTTCAGGAGGGAAGTAGACCTCCACAAGCTATTGCAAATGATCCAATCAATTCCTGATTAATAAAATCCCAACATGTCTTTCTTTTTTAAAAAAACTGTGGAAATGGGAATTCTACTAGTATTTTTTAAAACGTTAATTACCTTGGTTACAAGTGGCTGACTTTGACTGATGTAATTAAAGAAAATAAAATCTAAAATGTCATCTAAAATGAAATTTTAAAGCTAAAAATTATTATCATTTTATGTGTGCTTAAAATGTGATGAAAATGTAAAAATGTGTCTTGCTATAACTTTTGCCTGAACCTGTTAACCAGTCAAACTTCACATGATAATGCCACAGGGTATCACCTGCTCACTGTATTCCAGGCACACATCAGCTCATACAATTTGCATACAACCAATTTATTCGGAAAGGCTCTTTTCTCTGGCTTTTTTGATTGAGGGCTCAACCTCAGCAGATCAGCTGTCCATCGCCAACCCTGTGATTTATGTGTTGTGTGGCAGCTAGGGATCAACGCGTGTGTCCTGGAGAGCATCAAGCAGCGTGGGGGCTGCATAAGGCAGGGGGTGCATCCTCCTAAAGACTGCGAACCACCATTATTATGTCAGCCGAGGTTCTGTAGTGAGGAATGGTGGCATGGATATGTTTAATTACCATGTCTCAGAGCTATAAGTTAAGGAGTGTTTTCCAGAGGTTAACTTCACCTTTTCGTCTTCACCTCACTTTGAAATGGGCACAAGATGCTCTGTAAATTATTCAAAGCAGCTAAAAATCACTGGGGAGCAGTATTGAACTAGAGAGGCAACCTGCTACAGTTGGCTGGGTAATCGATCTGTCCTGCAAAAAACATGCTATCCCAGTATTTGTTATTTTTCACCCTTTAGCACGATATTGCCATACAAATGGTGACCAATAAGCTCCACTCTGCAGTTAAAGAACATTACTAATTTACATTAAAATCCTAAAAAATATTTAAAACATCTAAAATATTCCCATGTACAACATTTCTGTGATCATTTGGTCTCCAGAAATATATTTTGAGTTTGTGCTTCAGTGTAAGGATTTTCATCACTAATTTGCCAGGAGCAAATTATAAGTCAAGTCTCTGAAAAGATAATCTTCCCAAATTCTCTTAAGTGAGAATTTAAAATTGATAGAATAATTAAATGATACTACTCTAGTGATTCCCTATGGTACATACAGTATTACCCTAGGTAAATTGTACAGTGGAGTCCAAAAAATTAAAACTATTGGTAAAAGTACTGTTACAGTATTTTGCTGTTTTTTAATTTAATACAGTTTTTTTAAATGACACATTATTTTGAAAGCATTTACTAATAAGCAATTGGAGTCAATAGTTTAACAGAAAAATGTAAATAAATTGCAGAATTGTTTTATGCAGGTTTGTAGTGGGGCCAGTGAAAATGATGGCCAAGCCATTAGAAATCTGAAATAGCCCAACTGAGCCAACGGAAAACGGCATGATTGTGAATCCTCCCTCTTGCATGTGTTCAGTCTCCTGTGTGTACTCCTCAGCTCTGCCACAGTGGATCAACATGATAAATGACACTCAACTGGACAGTGGAGAGCAGCTCCATTGGGAGTGCCGAGCCACAGGAAAGCCCAGGCCCACCTACCGCTGGATACGCAATGGAGAAACACTCAGCCCACAGGTACACACACAACACTGCTACAATATCTAACGAGGCACATTTGCAGGCAGCATTTAATGACATCATTCCCTACATAAAGGTGCGATCTTCCTAAGGTTAGGCAGTATAAATTTGATAAAATAGAATACTTTTGGCCAAATTGTATGTCAGCGTCACATGATCATTTGTGGAGAAAGCAATCCCATATAATTACATAGCTATATAGCTACATATATGGCCATTTATAGCTATAAACCACACGTCAACAAATGTCTATACTTGCTTCTATTTTTGTTTCCCATTTGAGATAAAGTTTGACTCAGACGTAACTGATCTTAGAGAAACACTAATCTTAGAGAAACCTAATGTTGTCTTCCCCTGGGATTGATTTCTCACACACTTAAATCTCGGGACCTTTAGCTTTTTTCAGGAACACATTTATAGTGACAGGATTTGATTGTTAATGTGTGAGTATATTGCATTACACATCATTAGGTGGTACAATAATGGAACTCTAAGAAGTTACATCGCTCTTTATGTAGAGACGTCTGACACTCCATAACTGACATTAAGCAGGATGGTTTGAGTAGCAGGCTGACAGGTGAGGATGTGGTTGTAAAGCGATTCTTGTCTTCCCCACAGAGCAGAGTGGAAATGGTGAACGGGGAATTGATCATTCACAGGTTACAGCAGGCAGATTCCGGAATGTACCAGTGCATTGCCGAGAATAAGTATGGAAGCATTTACTCCAACGCCGAGCTCAAAATACTGGGTAACTGCATTTCCATTGACGTTCTTTTTTTAAGCTTTTATTAACATTAATTTAATTTTAAAAACCCCAAACAATCTTGGATCATTTCAAGAAATGCAGAAAACCACACATAATATGCCAGTATTAAATGCTTTGTGTAGATTTACCTATTCCAGGGAAAGTTTGGTTCCCTTTCAGGAGCTCGAGCTGCGGCGAAACGCTATGGGAACGCCATCAGCTTTTATGCACTCTGATACAAGTGTCTAATCACAAATTGGGGGGCGTGTCATCACAGGCGAGGTGACGGCATGACCAAGAGACTATAAAACACACATGCAAAACGCTGCTTGGGTTAGCTTAGCTTTGTTCATTCAGCGAAGCGCTCTGTGGTACATTGTCTGTCCTTTGTCACTCATTAGCTGCTTATAATTGTCTTGCATGATTTTGTCTCTATGTACTAGCATTATAATGCTAGTACATGTGTTTAAAAGCAGCATTTCGGGCTGTGTGTTCCTCCCTGCCCGCATTACATTACGGGCGGGGATACACACCGTCTGTGTGTTGTCTGCCTGGGAGCAAAGCAGTGCGGGCGTTTACCTGTGCGCTCGCTTTGTTCCCGGAGGGCTCTTTTTGAGGAGGGAGCCTTTATTAGTGTTCCTCGCGGTGCTGGTCCCACTTCTGCCGAGGCAGAGCGGGGGATGCATTCGCGGGGTTCACATATGGATTTAATGGAAAGAATTAAGACGGGCGCTGCCTTTCCTCTCATTCTTCACCCGTTAGATCTGCTCTCTCTCTGGGTTCGGAAGCACACAGTGCGGTTACTTCCTCTCGGGGGGAGGGCTCCCTCTATGAAGAAACTTTATGCCCTGAAGTGGAAGCTTTTCACTTCATGGTGCAGAGAGCGCCAGCAAGACCCAGTGGGCTGCACTGTAAATGCAGTTTTGGAGTTTTTGCAGGCTTGTTTCTCTGCAGGACCTGCCTACTCCACCTTGAAGGTTTGTGGCATCCATCTCTGCATACCGCACTTCATTAGGTGGATATCCTATAGGTAGACACCCTTGGGTTACACGTTTCCTCCGAGGTGCACTGAGGCTGAGGCCCCAGGTACAATCTCATATCTCTCCTTGGGATCTGGCTGTAGTTCTTGAAGCTCTTTGTGCTCCACCTTTAGAGCCCTTTAAGGAAATATCTGATCATCTTAAGACGGCGTTCCTGTTGGCCATCACTTCTCTGAGGAGGGGGGATGACCTTCAGGCTCTCTATGTAGCGCCTTCCTTTTTACACTTTGCGCCCGGTTTGGTCAAAACCTTTTTAATACCCGAGACAAGGTTTTGTCTCTAAAGTACCTTTGATACGATACTACAGCCAGTCCTACTTCAAGCCTTTTGTCCTCTTCCCTTTAGGGAGCATGACCAGGAGAAGCTAAAACATATGTGTGGTCTCTAAGGCCTTCTATGCAGGTGTCCCAATTCAGGATATCTGTGACGCTGCGGGATGGTCCACTCCCTTAACTTTCGTTAGGCATTATGGCCTTGATACTCAGCCACGTCTGTCTCTTTGGTCCTCTTGCTGATGGCGTTCCTATAGCGTTTCGACGCAGCGTCTTGTCCCCTTCAGGGAACCAGGGTTACATACTTAACCTGAGATGTTTTATTTACACATCAGTTGTTTCGTGCATGCACAGACAGCTGAGTCAGTCAAAAAGTATTAAAACTGAGTGAACATTGTTAAAAAGGCCATTTAACTCCACAGGTAAAGCTGCGCCATCCTTTTCTGAGCAATGAGCAAACCAGTTATTGACATACAAATTTTAATCAAACAATGAATTTTCCACAAATGACAAAATGCCACATAGCAAATCAATTTTTGCTTCCTTTCATTTATTTTTCAACGACATAGAAAAGTCAGCTGGCAGCAAATTTCAGGAAAGAACACTTCGTGATATCGAGTTAGGTGTCCACAAGGACTGGCTAAAGTGAAGACTTACACTAAGGGAGCTGTCACAAAAAGCCAAACAGTACAGCAGACGACACCAGGCCAGAAAAAAAAGGCAAAGAAAGGCATTGTGTGGAAAAAGTTATGTTAGCTCAGTTTTGGTTTGTTTGTCTGTCATGGTGTTATAAGACCAAACACGTGATAGTTGTTTATGAAGCACAACAGTGCTCTGCGTCTAGACACCCAAGACCAGACAAAGGAGTGATGCATGTTGGGAGTGCGTGTTTACAGCAATCTCCCTCATTTTCTCCTGTCAGCTTTGATTCTTCCACATGTTTCAAGAGGCGTTGTTGTCACCAAGCCGTCACTTTCCTGTGGGTCATTTATTTACATTGCTTGTTATTCTCTTGTTTGTCCATGAGTCTGCAGTTGTTCTAACAGAGGAGAAACTTGAAAGCCTCACAACTTAATTTAGGAGAGAAAATGTGTTTGTTTGTGTATATGTGTGTGTGTTTCAGTAAATACATATGCTTTCCTATTAAATGCAGAGATATTGATATATATGGCATAGTTGTTTTTGTGGTCCTATAGACACATAGGAGCCCTTGCTAACTAGAATCTGAACATTATTAAATGATCATAACATACAATTTCAGTGCTGTGACTTACTGAACATTTCCTCTCACTGGTCCATTTCCCTCTGGCTGAAAAAGTGCTCATTTAGTGCTCTGGAGTGACAGTCCTAAAGATTTTTTTATGTATTTGTGTCAAATCCTCCACTTACTCAGTGCCAATGGGGAGATCTGTCCTCTGTGACTTACTCTATTCTGTGTTATAAACACGAGCACATATTGAAGTGACATTACACGGCTAACAGCAGCCTTCATTCACATGAAACATAGCTGCAGGCTGAGTAAGGGACCAGCGTGTTCTACAATTCGTAGCCCTGCTTTTTCATTTAAACCCTTGAGGGCAGTGAAGTGGGCGGCTCTGTCAGTGGGTCACCAAATTTAAAAGACTTCTATATATTGACGGCAAGAAACGTTGAAACTTATAACATATATTTAGATACCCATAAATGCCATTTGCCAGACAAATTTTAACACATTTTTTACCACAAAATAATGCTTTTACATGCCCACTCTTAAGATAAAGAAAGATGCTCATTGGTCCAGACTTTCAGCATGTATCACAGCTGTTAAGCCCTTTGGCAACCGCTGAGATTAAAATGGCGTTTTTTCTAATGTCACTTGTAAAAACATGGTTCAACCTTTGACTAACCACTCCTGACGAGATCTGTCAGCATGTAGCTACAGGCCCCAGAAGACTGCAGCAGCACTGCAGACATCATCATTTTTAGCTTGTATGGGTTTAGCTCTGCTCTGTACAATACAATCACATACATACACATACAGTGTCTTCTTTGGCCACAGGAGAGCATGTCACAGAAAAACCTGTGCTTTTGTGCTGTCTTTACATGCATCAATATATATAAGGGCAGAAACTGTCTTCTTTTCTATTATCCTTTATCAAGTCATTTTAAAGGCAACAGTTTTACTTATAAGCTAAGAAATCTTAATTATGGTGTAGTATGCATTAAAGTGAATATGTTAATATGGATCACTCAAATAAAATAGTAATATATTAATATGCATAAATATGCAGTAGATATATCTTTCTCACATACCAACAATTACTTTTACAGTATATATAATAATGTGTCTTGTTATGGTAATTTTATATATACTGTTTTACATCTAACAATGAGCAACGGCAAGCACATTTTACTCACCAGTTGCATCAGCTGCCAGAACCTCCCTACAGATACACAAGATATTTAACACTTATCATCTTCAAATGCACTTGTCAAAGACTTTATTTTTTGATTGTTTAGCTAGGGAACTTTTGGTGGACAGTCATGCATAACAATTACCTAATAATTAGGCTAATAATTATAGACCAGTCACTCACATTGACAGCAAAGCCATCATTATAGTCACCCTTAAAAACTTCAGATGTGAACTTGAGAATTTCACTTCAGAGATTTCACATTTACTCTGCCTATATATTACTTTAATAAACTTCTCATTTATTCAGCTGCTTCTGTTTTGGACTCAGTACTTCCATTAACTGTACAAAGAGCAAGAGCAAGGCGTCACGTGAATATTTACAAAAGCATGCATGCCATTAGGTAACACTAGCAAGCTTAGTTACATCTGCTGAGCGAAGTTAAGAACTACATTTGCATATAACACATTTTAGTTATTTGGTGTCTGGTTTATAAGCTTGTACTGTGATCTCTGAAAGTGCCACATTTGTGTTCATAAACAGCATCATCGCCCACGTTCAGCACTAATCCTGTGCGACTCATCGCCACTGTGGGGAAGGACGTCTCTCTGGAGTGCCGGCCGCGGGCGTCACCCAAACCAAGAATCACATGGAAGAAAAATGATAGAAGAGTCCAGCCAAGCCGAAGGTGAGGCTTAGTCCCAACTGAAGCATTATGACATGCCCGACCTTGCATGAAAGTGCGATAATTATCAGGATTTCAGACAAAGTGGTGAAAGGGTGTGTGTGTTTGTATTTGATTCCCATTAAATATGCTTATAGACATGCTTACATTTACATGAATCTATGCTTGTAGGTGCTTTAATCAATGTTGTTGTCCACTGATTCGGAGAGTCATGCTGGCTTCCTCTCTGCTGCAATGTGATGACAGGGGTATGTGCACTCACAGTAGTGTGCTATTTTGCTCTGCAAAGTTGCCTTGTGATTGATGCACTGTATCTTATTACTGTTTTGTATACAGTATATCTGTAAAGTTATGTGTGTGTGTGTAGTGTTGTGTCATGAAGCAAATTAATTTATGATATACCGCTTTATTGTTCTGTTAAGGTCTTGTACATGTACAAGATAGAGCTCATTAGCATTAAAACATAGCTTGCTTGAGTCATAATAATCCAGGCCATGTTTGCTGATAGCTAATCCTCTGTAGCATGTTCATTAATGCATCATTTAAAAATCAGAAAATGAGCGCTAGCTGCCGTACAGGCTCTTGATGTCAGTCATTGTGAGTGACAGGACTGAAATTATCAGCCCCTGTCGGGCGCTATTGGCTGCAATTCAATATTAAAAGCAGATTCCCAGCAATAGATATGTCTTTTATCTGCACAGACAAATATTATCAAGAGTGCTTTTCTTTAACAGATAGTGATGTCATTGTAGAGTAAGTCAAACTTCATATGTCAGTCCCTAAAAATATTTTAAAGTCCTTTACAGAAGAGTTATGGGGTAAATTCACCAAAGCTATGGCACTTTTGCTTATTTTGATGCATGAACATACAGCTATTTTACAAGCACCCACAATCATGCTTAATCAGTGCTAATTAGGCTTACATTATATTGGCATATACAAAAATGTATTAATAAAACTTTTGAGGTTATTTTAATAGTGTTATGGGAGTCAGTAGTTGCTTGTAAGTTTTCTGGGAGAGAATTCTACAACTTTTCAGATTTGTTTTCAGTACAAAACTTGTGTTGCATAGGCAGTGATGTCATCATATGAGTATGATGTAATAAGCTGTTATTGAGCAGCTGATGTTGTTGGCCTGGGTGGACTGTATACGTGTTTGTGTGTCTCTGTGTGTGCATAACACACTCAGTGAGAACAAGGAAACTTTTACAGTTACAATTTTTTACATTTTTTTGCGCAAATATACGTCATCATAGTCACAAAACTAAATGTAACATTAGTTGCCTTATAATGAACAAAAAATAGATGATAATGTACTACAATATACTATGTACTACAAGAATTCTTAAGTGCTACTATCACCTGCATAACATACTGCATATCATATTATTCAATTGTTGAAATATAAAAAAATGGTTCAACATTAAATGGCTCAACTTCAGGAAAAAAAAGTTTTGTGCATTATTATCTAAAGAGAAATCCTTTATACTGATCAACCAAAACAATAATGATAAAAAACATAACATTTCCCTGTTATGCTGTCAGTTATTCATTAATTCATTCAAATAAAATAGATAAAAGCACAGTTTTAATAGAATCACAAAGAAAAATATTTGATGTTGCAAAAATAGTTTAAAAATCTTATGCATTTATTTCATTTATTTGTTTATTTATTTTAATTTATTTGTTTTCTTTCAAAAGAATAAAAAACTCCTCTGGGCATAAAAAGTTTGCTTTTGATGAAATCTACTGGGATATTTATTTTTTTGCTGCCTTATTTTTCATATATTCCTGTTGTATTTTCTATTTTAAATAGCAAAGTAAATGTTAAAAGCCAAAACTGGCATCTCACCCTGTAAAATTTTACACTAATTCCTAACCTTTCCATGATTGCTCTAATTTTCATAATAAGATGCAAATTCATAAATGATCTTAAGCCTTTTTTATTGTCTCTCATTAAGCATTTCACTAATGTTAAAGTAATAAAAGGTCATGTATAAAGGTCACTGAGATTTAGCGTAGGTTCTGTAAATGTGGTAAAGCATTTCACCATCCAAAAAACAAGATACACGGCCTTCCTACATGCATACATACAAACACACACACTATAACTAACACGTACAAGAGACCAAGAGTTCCCAGTTTGCCACATATTTATCACAGGCCAGGCTAGGTTGTCAGTGAACGTTGTGAAATTATGTACTAGCTCTTTCTGCTGACAGCGGTGCTGCTGCAAAGCAGGCAATTTATTCTAAGAAACAGCCACGGGGATTTGTTCTCTGTTTAAATTGTCCTGCAAAATGGCTTCGCTGGCCTGTCGGCCCCAGACCAGCCGTAACGTGCAACCGTGCAGGCCTTGGCTCGAACCGCAGAGCAACGGTAAAAATGTCCACACGCAGCACAAAGACGGGTCTCACCTTGACACCCTTCCTCACTTCCCAGTGCTTATTAAGCTATAGTTCCATAATCAATAATTCAGAAGTAATGGTGTAACCAGTATTCAGGTGCAGTTCGCCCTTCCAACAGCTACTCGCTTGCAGTAAAAGTTGTAGGAGATTTACGAGAAAGAACTCTTTGCGGTCAGTGGTGTGGTTTATGAGCCTCTGTAGATGTGGATTTGTTCATAAAGCTCCACACATCACATTTGGAATGATGCTGTCTGCTCAGTGATAGATGTTTGTTTATAGATAGTGACTACTGATAGATGAGAGACTTGACCAGCCTCAGAATGCCTTGTTCTTCAGGTAACAAGGTGATGAATGGACTTTAAAGAAAATGAATTTTCTTTAGTAGTTCTTTGGTGACATTATATCTTTGTATCTGATTAGAAGATAGAGACTATGTATTTTATAGAGATATAATCTGCTGATATTAAAATATCCTAGCTTGGTGCTTTATGCTCTGAAAGCAGCAGTAATTATCAGATTTTGTCTAAATTATCTATTATATTTTTTGACTAAACTATATATTCCATTCAGTAATAGCAAAGAAAATCTTAATTGTTTAGATTGTCACAACAATGCACTGCATTTCAGATGATAATGGATTCCCACTTCAGTTGACTCGTTTAAATAGATTTTCAGTCAAGGATTGTTAAAATAAACTAAATGTAATGTGCACTCCAACCCGCCCTCCTGGACACAGCTTTCATTGGAGGATTTTCTTACATTGGTTGCATTCAGAACAATGTCGCTAAATGAAGACGATCAATTATGTGAGTAGCAGAGGTGTTATCGAAGCTGCCCTGCGTTTATCTGACATTGACAGCTGTGTTGAGTTAATGAAGGTTTTTAATTAACATGGATTTCTGCTAATGTTCAAAGGTTTTGTGTTCTAAATAAAAGTATTAATCCCATTAGTCCGCAAGTACCGGCAGCTAAAACCCACGTGGTCATTCCCTCTGAAACATCTGTAAAAAGCCATAGTCAGAGAAACAAACAAACCAGTCTATTGTAAACAAGCCCTCAATTATGTTCCTCAATGGTTTCTGCCAGGTTAATTTGGTCATTTTTATACAGCATGGAAATCATTTGCGGTCCTTAAAGGTGTTTAGGGTGGATTACTGGAGGATTAAATGGCCTGAAATGTATTTATTTGGCTTGCGAACATTCACCATGAAGGTTGATCGGAATCCAGCTCATACCCATCGGTCTCCACCTCTTGTCCTTCCTGCTTCTGTGTCCTTGACAGATACGGCTTCTCGTTTTCAACGACTTGAGGGAACAGCTTCTGGCCTGATGTCTCCTTATGAATTTTCCATGTGCAGGTTACACTTTGTCACGCCTTTATGAGTTTCTGCCTGCCAATTCTCATCAGCGTCTGCTGGATCAGGGTGCTTAATGCTCTAAATGAAAGCCAAACATCACAAGACAAATTAATAGAAAATAAATTAGACCAACAGCTCCCTTTCATTGAGACTGTTAGTTTTAGACAGAAATTAAATTTTAATAAAATGATTGCTTCGTAAATATTCATTGTTACACTTCTGCCAATCACAGCACAGGTAAAAAATATTTCTAGGGAAGAATATGAATATAGATGGGAAAAATGTTCTTCTTTGAATCAGTGAGTGATCTGTCTAAACACTGATCTTACAAAATAATTGGTTAAAATGTAGCATATTCTTGTAGAAACCGCCCACTTCAGTTCACTTTATTTTGACATTTAAAAAACTATTTGCTTAATGCCACTCATTTTTTGCTGGCAATAGTGCATAGAGGAACATTACATATAACAACACAGACATAATGATGAAAAAGGTATGTGAAAAAAACTTGACTTAAAGCCCAAGGCATTAAGTCAAGTAACATTTGATTCTTTTTAAATTGATATTGATTTTTGCTCCAAATAAAAACTGTAAAAATAAAAAGTGGACTGAAACCTAATCTGAAACCTTTGGTCACAGCTAAACTGGACCATAAAAAGAGAATCCTTAACTTTTAAGGCCAGAATGCTATACAGTGTGACTGCATAGAGGACATGAACTTTGCACTTAATTTTCACTTGTTCACTGTTTGTTCAAATGTTTAACAGGTAACAAAGACATAATAGTAACCATTTTAACATTCACTTTAGTGACATTTAGGTGATGGCTGTTTAAGAAAGACAATAAAAGAGAGACCCTGTTGCTCATACACTTACATTCTGAACTGATTTCTTTAGATTGTGTTTGGTTAACCTTGTTATTTTGTTTTCCTGGACCTCAGATAAGAAATGAATTCTTTCTTTGTTTGAAATTAATTTATTGTATGAGGGCAGCACAGAGGTGCCCACTGAAACTGTTCTCATGACAGTGAATGAGTGGGAGTGATAAGATAAAAGCTAGACTCATGTGACAAGACAATGTGCCTTCCTGCTCTCTCTTGGCTTTTGAAAGAATAAAATGTCATTAGAAGTATATCACATCTTGACACCCTTTCAAATGAACAAAATTCACATTATGGCCGATTGATGTGTGTACATGGGGAAGTATATAAGTCATCAGGTTTAAGAATAGGTAAAAGATATTTTAAAATATCACAAAATATTAGGTAAAAGATATTTTGTGAAGTATGTTTAAATTTTACCCATATATATATATAAAGGATCACAACATTTAGTTAATTTTATTATATAGCAGTCCAAAACCAATGACAAGTGGTTAAATATTTAAAGAAAAACCAGTAACGGTTCCAAAGACCCTTTTGTTTGCAGAACAACTTTCCTGTCTTTGTTCGTTCAGAAGATTGCATACAATTACTGTACACAGCACTGTCATTTGATAACTTTGTTTTACTGGTTACTGTTTTGGATTAATACCAAACAGTAAAGCTTCCCAGTGTTGTTTTAGTCTTATATGAGCAATGCATTCCCTTAACAAGCACTATACCCTTGACAACATAATTGTTGAAATAGTTTTTTGATAGCATCAAAGTACTAAATCCACATTGACAGATTGTTATCAGCCAATTAACAATTTAAATTACTTCATTGACAATTTAATCTTTAGATCTAAATGTTAAATAGAAATGAAGGACAACATGGTAATAGTGTTTAATTAGGACTGATATTTGTCTGTTTATTTTAAAAAGTTAAGCCTTTTTTGATGGGTGTTTTTAGGCCAATTTAAATCACATTTAGTAGGTTTAGCTTTTAAATTCTTATTCCGGTATCCATATATAAGTACTGTGGAGGCACCATGCTATAGTGATGGAGAAAAGTACCTTCCAAACTTAAAAATTTAAATACCATGGAAATAAGTAATACTGTTTCCATGGTACAAGAAGAAATTCTATTTTTACCATGGAAAACTTAATTAGTACAGGTGCATGCTGATTAGTTTATTGTAGTAATTTTGTTTATTTAGGCAAATCTGTTTATTTTCACATTCTGGAGGAGTGAATAAATATTTCCTCTGGCAGATGAATTACATCCTCCTCTGTTCTTTTTACAGGATCATGTTGCTCCGCAACAACACCCTGCGCATCATTAACTCCAGTCGCACAGATGAGGGAAGCTACGTATGCCGTGCTGAAAACCAGTTTGGATCAGCTGAGTTGATGACTGTGCTGCTGGTGAAAGGTGAACAACTCATGCGTTTATTCTCAGCCCATGGTTAACCACTTAAAAGCAAACAGACCCCTGCCTGCCTTAACTGGATTACAGAATAATGTAATGCAGCAAATGCAGGTTTTCACACCTATTCAACAATATGATTACACAAGCGTTCACTTCCTTCTAGTTTATAGATTGTTAAGGTTGTTTTTTAGCAAGAAAACAAGCAATATAGGCGGGGAAAAGGTTTTTTAAATTTTATGTAATTTTACTAAATTAAAAAAATAATTAAGCAGATGGAATTGATGACTTCTGTTAGAACAGTGGCACTGATAACAATACACCAGATAATATAAGAATTTAATAAGAATTAATTTTAATGTTTAATAAGAATTATCTCATGATATGAAGTGTTTTCAGTTGCTGTCCATAATTGTTGTTTGTTGATGTTACCCCATATAAGCTGATGAATAACAGAATTAATTTAACCTCTCACATTAACATTTAACAAACTGCAAGATAAATATCTAACAAACACAAAACCTTTCTCTGTGCTTTCCCTTCTTTTTCTAAAACAGGCATCATGACTTTCAATCAATGTAGCTCTAGTTCAATATATTTATTTATATTATTTTTCAATATATTTTTTTCCAAATGATGTGCACCTCATTACGTTTGTGACACATATGCAGATGTTCTTCACCCTTTCTGGTGTGGTGGTGAGCCTATTACAGGAACACTCTTGTTTCAGAGCCTATGCGAGTGGAGCTGAGTCCCATCCGGGTGGAGGTGACGGTGGGAGAGAGTGTGGTTCTCAGCTGTAAGGTCACTCATGACCCCTCCCTGGACGTGTCCTTCCTCTGGCTGCTCAATAACCAGCCCCTCAATGCTCAGCAGGACAGCGGTCACTTTGAGTACATTCAAACAGTAAGAGCTTTTCTTCACTACAGCTGTGCCTGTCTGACCTGGTGCCGGTGTTGGAGGTGACATGCAATCAAAAGAAAACCCTCCAATTGCCATTGCGTTATGTATCTCTGATGACCAATTCACCGCTGGATATGTGTGTGTGTATCCCGTGGTGCATTGGTATCAGTAGGCATTAATGTTTGGTGTAAGTACTGTGTTAGTATTTTTAGCATATTAGTGTAAATTTAATACATCAGTACCACAAATTAACACACATTTTTTGTTAGTTTTGTCAGTCATTAACCATAACTTTCACTTGTTATATTAGTATCGTTTTTGGTCATATTGCACTTCTCTTCACACAAATATTTCACTTTTCTCATGAGTGTTGAAAAGAGAATCATCTTCAATCTGTTGTTTCTAAACAGATGGAGTCACAATTACTTATTTTAGGCATGCCACATTGTGCCAGATCCAAAACTGGAGTGAGAATCAATCCAGCGAAAGGGCAGCTAGGGCTGCATGTCATAATGATAGTCTCCGAGGAGCAGCAACCTCGCTCACCCTCCACCTTTCCTGCAGGATTTAAAACTCCCTGATTTTAGAGCATCAACAGACACTCTGCCACCGCAAAACCCACCAATGAAGTGATTTCACACACTCAGATGTTTGTTGTGCTTTTGGATTGCTTTGATTTTCTTTTCTTAAGCTACTGGTTTGCTCTGGTGCCAGAGCAAACAAATAAATACCTTGAGGAAGCAAGTTTAAGAGGAAAAATATCAAATCAGTTTTAAAATGAGCAATTCTTTTGAAAGTTATATATTGTTTATGCAGGGACTTGATCGAAAAACAATATTTCTAAAAAGAATAATTAATACATTCACTATATTTTAATATTATAAAATAACATTTTACAATAAGAAAACATGAATAATTGGGTACTAATACACAAATTAATACTGAATTGAACTGAATACTGAAATGACCTTGAAATAAAATAATTTTGGGGTATTAGTACATGCTTATTATTGTACTCTTATTGTAAAGTGTTACCCTGTATTTGTTTTATACGTGAACACTATGATACACACTAAAAATGTATAACAGATAAAAAATTGCAAAGCTTTCCCAAAATGGCAAGCTGCAATTTGATTGGCTGGCTTTACACAGTTTCAAGGTCTTTGTCTGTCCAAAGCAAAAAAACAAAACTTTGTTGCTAAGTTTCCGGACTATTACAATAAGCACTTGTGTAGATTAACTACTCACTGTATTTACCAAAGTTTACCAAAGGATTGTGGCATTGAAAGTTTTAAAAGATATTCAACAGTTTTGAGACACTCAAGTAGCAAGTAAACAAGGTATCCTTGAGCATGTGTGTATTCTCTGTCATGTATGAAACACAACAAACTATGGTCAGTCCTCTTACAGTTCACTCAGATAGCCTCTTTTCTGTCTGTGAGTGAGTGCAATGTGCAAAAAATAAGTGAAATGTGGTCCAGTTTTCTTTCCAAACATGGCCTAACTCTGTATTAACCATAAAATAAACAAACTACCCTGATCACCAGAAGTTCATCTCGTCTTGACTGGCATTTGGTGAAGTCTTCTAATATAGACAATTCTGTTTCAGCTATGGCTGACACAATTAAGTTTAAAGCCAGTTTTGTCATGTTAGCATCAGATTATGGACATATTTAATTATTTCCTCAGGCTGACAGTATTGTTTAGAACCTTTGACACCAGCGCTTGTAACTGTCACTGTTTCACACATATTGCCATCTGATGTCAGTGAAGATATGCAGTGTTATTGGATTAATGGCATTATATGTTTTATTAGGGCCACAAAGGGTTTAATTGCTGGTTGTCAAGGAAGCTAATGATTGTTTGGGTCATTGAGTTTTCAGTTTGGTAATTTATGTAAAATGAAGTGATTACCAAGTAAAAAAAATTGTCTGTTTATTGTTATTGTTTCAGATTTGCAAAGACTCGTTTAGTCGACACTTTTATCCAAATTAAATGGGAAGTGTCGCAACACAAATTTTTATTCTGAGATGACAGCAATGAGAAGTGCCACAATCAGGGCCTAGCAGAGTCCTTCCAGTTCAGGAGTTGAAATATTAGATGTTTGCATGGAGTCGGAATGACAGTTTATTCAAGGTTTTCATTTTGTAAGCAAGTTATTGGCTCAGTACTTAAGATTATGGGGTCATAGAGAATTATAGAGCTATATAAAGCTATGTAGTAGAAGTCTGAAACGTGTTTACAATAGTCCACAAAATAAATATATAATAAATTGACATATTTCATATAATGTCTTGAATTATTTTGTTTACACTACATAAAATCAAAAAAATCAACCAATAACATTTAAGACATGCATTTAGGCAGGTTGGTAATATTTCCTAATGTTTCTTAAATGCCCCACATTATGTTTGTGGGTAGTGTTTAAAGATAATTTGTTTAAATACTTTATTTAAAACATCACTGATGTTTCTTTATTCCATTTAAATTTAGTTTAGTTCTGCACTCTATTTTCTGCCTCAGTTCAAATTCAGGAATTTAATTCAATTTAATTCTGATTGCCAGACAACCCTGACTGCAGCATTAAAAAACTTACAAGCTCAGGAAAATAAGACAGTGAAACAAAGGTGTAGCAGTTATTTTCTTTATATACTCTCAAACAGCATTCAGTATGTGCATTAACTGTTAGGAGTCAAGGGCTTGTATAGAAACGTGTTGTTGTTAGATGTTTCTTCTTCAAGAGAGACAGGCTCTTCAGGTAGAGTTCATTACACCGTCCTGTTACAGCTCTACCCGCATTACAAATGTGTTAACTGAATTATTTATTTTCACATATTATTCTCATGTAGTTTCAGTTTTCCAGTGGTATAGAATATATTATGAGATACAAGATTGTACCACTTGTACCAGATTGATTCACACTTGAATCGCATATTCTAGTGCTGAATCTCAGAAAGTGAAAGCCTTTTCAGCAAATAGATCAAGAGAACACTTTTTACTAGAATATTCATACCACATTTTCATCTCTGTAATTTGTCAGACAATTTTTTTGCTTTACTTTTTAAATCTGATAAAGTGTTGCTCGTTGAAGCTCGTCACGCTTTAACACTTTACAATTTCATGAAACAATTTACAAAGTACTTTTCAATTTAATGTGCTTAGATTTTATAACAAAGCCAACATTAAAACATCTGAATGTAATACAGTAATGAGATTGGGGGAAATGTATGTGCTTGATTATGAAAATGGTTCAAAGCAAAAAATCTTAATGATCTTCATTTTCTTTATGCAAATGTATTTTTTCCTTTTGTTTCTGTGTTGAAATATGACCCTTAACGACCCTCACAGGCAACACACACCAGTTTTGACAAAACATGTACTGTAGCAGACAGCAGTGCGGCACCCAGCTGTCTGATTCATGTGCTATAATTTTAATCAGTCCCTGTACTAAACAGCTGCCTGTAGATCTTGAATAATTTGCAGTATTGCCGGGAGCATTTATCATTTACAGAGAAGAGCAAATTGAGGAAAGTAATGGCAAGCACTCTCTTAAACCGAAGAGGAATCTCTTAATCCAGTCAAGCCAATACAGGCTGCAGCAGAGGCCCATTGCTCAGGTGTCAAGAAGTGCATGGAGGTCTATTTCTCTCTTTACCTCACTTCTCTCTCATGCATTCCCTTTTGTCTCCATTTAGCAGTTCTCCACAGCAGACCTGATGATCAGGAGCATTCTGCTAAAGCATGCTGGGAAATATGGCTGCCGGGCACAGACGAGCGCAGACAGCGTGCTAGCAGAGGCGGAGCTGCTTGTGAGAGGTATGTTAATGGAAAATTCACATGAAACAGGTAATACAAATAAATACAAATAAATTACATGTAATAAAATACAACATCAAATGGTTTAGTCTTCTAATAGAGGCCTGTTTGTCTCATCTAAATAATTGCTGGACAAAACAAAATCTGCCCCAGATTATTTTCTACTGATTTATTAGAATGTGTATCATAACAAACAAGTTGCAAACACTAGTACTATGTATAAAAATATTAATGCCTTATTAAAAAAAAGTCCCTGGTAGTCCCTATTTTTAGTGTGATCTTAAAATCAAGTCAGTCACACTTCATTATTTCTGGCTATATTCTGTTGCACTCTGAAATGTGTCCCTTTGGAAAGGCTAAATGTGTTTTAAATGTGATTTCATCACGCCAGAAACAGATTAAACATTTCTGCACTTAAGTGTCAAATGTTATTTGCATGTAACAAGCGCTTGCAACTGTGCCTTTAATAAATAGTTTGTTAATTAGCAGCGGTCACAAATGAAAATTAGAAGCTTGTTTTGCTCCTGTGCCAAACAAGTGCCAGCTTTTTTAAATGTTATTTGCAAATGTCATCATAACATCCCTGTAATAAGTTGTAATAATTTTTCATGCACATTACATTCTTATGTATCTCTCTCTCCTCCGCATAACAACTGCAGCAGGATTTCACTATCCATGTCTGATTTTTTTATCCATGCCTCGAATTTTTTTTTTCATTGACAAATTATTCCACAAACAAATTATCATGTGAAAAGACAGTCACATCCCACTTTTGCATGTCCTGCAGTTTTGGCCTGTATGCCTAAACCCACTTATATGATTACAACCACTTTAGTTTACTTTATAGTTCCCATTTAGATCATTAGATTGTTAGATCATTTCAGGCAATCATATAAAATATATGAATCACAAATACACTAAAACGCACTAGAATCTTCCTCCTGTAGTCAAGAGAACACTTTTAGTTGTCTTCATCCACACCTCAAACAGAAGGTGCACACATTGTTTATTTTAACATGTTCAAAGGCAACTTTCAGTGCAAACACTTAACACATCCCTTTCAGGCCACACAGAATTTTGATTGGCCAACCAGTTTTTTTCCTATGTCAGTAACTGTATCTGCATAAACTAGTTGCATTTAATACTAAAGGCTGAAGTATACAAGTAGTTTTATACAGAAAATCATTTCAGAGAGCTGGCATACACCCACAATAGACACACACAGAGAGAAACTGCTTTTTAATCAGTGTGAAATCCTTGAGAAGAGATCTGTGTCATCCAAAATCCCTTCATGGTTAAATTCACTTGTTTGTTGGTTTGGAGATTACAGTTGTGAATTAAATTTCACATGTACGCACACAATTTCTTGATGTGCACTGTTTACTCAAGGATAAAGCCTGCTTTAAAGACAGTGATCTGGAATGAGTTTATTGTATTTTGCAAACATAAACCATCATTCTGTATTTAGAACTTTGACCACTTAACACTTGGTATTAATGTTGTTTTGGGGTGATCCAGTCACAAGTGGGCAGCACTAAACACAGGTGTAAACTGTTTTTCAGAAACCACATTCAGAAGTCAGAAAAGTGTGACAAAGTATAGTGAGTACAGGAGATTGGCTAAATAAGCTGTTTACCCCATTCAAGCACATTTGGGAGCAACAAAGTACCACGCTTTTAAACCTGACAGTCTGCTTCAGCCAATATGTAACTAAATGAGCCAAAATTGATGTTAATACCAGGTGTAAACAGTATCCACTTCTGCAGTTTATGAAGATCATTTATAATAGTAAACCTAATTAGTCCAAACTTCTGAGGTCAGACAGAACCTTAATGCATGTCACACTGACACTTCAGCAACAGTGTTCAGACATTTGGCCTGTCCAGTTATGATGCATTAACATATGTATGATGAATAGAGCATGTTGAAGTATGTTGAATAGAAACTGTATAAATGTTGAAAAATCAGTGTCCAATGTTTTTGTCAGTGTAGTGTTTTCTGCTCTGCTCAGATTAGCTGAAATCACAGAGATGTGTTTATTTACAGGGCCTCCTGGACCACCTGGAGTGGTGATTGTAGAGGAGATTACAGACACCACAGCAACATTGTCATGGAGCCACGGCGTGGACAATCACAGTCCAATCACTACCTACAACGTACAGGCACGTAGCCCTTTCTCTCTGGGCTGGCAGACAGTGAAAACCGGTAATCACCTCCATACTTATCATCTGGATCCTCTCTGTGAGTGTGTGTGTTTAGAACATCTGTATTATATTGTCACCAGATGCCAAATATGTTCTTCATCATGGTTTTCATCAGTAGGTAAATAAGTATTTTTATTTTATGTTTTTCATACTTAAGACCATCAGTAGGTTTTATTGAGCTGGTAAAGAGAAAAAAGTATATAAGGTTTCTTATTATCAAAGATACAATCTGACCTTCTTTTAGAAACATGTCAGCAGTTGAAATGATGAAGGTGATTTGAAATGATGGACAGTGTTTACCTCAGTGATACAGTGACCATCAGAATTTCATTATCGGCCCATATCAAACGTTAATCAGTCATTTTCTTCAGAGTTTTTTTTGGCGAAACATATTATATGTGAAATATACCTCACAAGTCACCCAAGTTAATATATTATGAACAAAGTCATCTCTCAGGTTTCACAGAGAGAAACTGGCTTGTTTGGAGTGACTCAATGACCTCTGCTGTTTGTCAGAAAAAAGGAAACTATAACGACATAAATATAGTTTAAAATAATGTAAAATAGTGTTTTATGGCTACTTAATATTTTTCCCAGTAAATTTTCCAAATTCACCGTCATGTTGTGGAACAAAAGGTTAATTTGGTCCCTGATCTTTCCAGTGTCACTGTCAGAAACAGAATCGGTGATGACCTGACCCAGAGGTCATTCCTTACGTAACAATATTTGACGTTTCACCTGATACCTCATTACTTTGTATATAAGGGCTCAGTCCAAACCTTTGGCCTTTAGCGTACCGTGACTAACAGTCTCTTTGAATGCAGACTCTGGCTCCGGGAGTTGACTTTTCCCCCATCTGTTTATAAGGATGTGCGACAGAGACTGATGACCTGTTAAATGTCTGTTGTGCTTTTCTTAAATGTCACTGGTGGACACCAGATGACATTATTTGAAGGTCATTTGTAAGTTAACCTTCCTGTACCTGGTTCTTTTTTCTAAGTATGTCAGATAATGTAATAATATGTTACATCATAAACAATTCAAATCACTATCTGTATTTTAATAACTTTATTTGGGGCATATTAAAAGTAAAACTAGTAATAACCAGTTGTTATTCAATTTTTAATCAGTTTATGGGCTCTTAAGAGTAGCAAAGTTATACAATGATGAATCACTCTCTTCAAGTTAAACATTTCACATAAATGACTAAAAGAAAGGTAAGACATAATTAGTGCCTTGTTAAGTGCTTATCTTGGACAGATTAGTAAAGTGGCATTTACTAGAGGCCCTCTAAACATTGTTACCAGTTCAGCAATTAGCTGGATAAAGAGCCTTTCTCTCCTATAAATGAAAACATGAGTGACAGAGAACATTGTGATTCACTAAAGGTGATCTGAGTAAATGTTATGCAAATGTGCAGCATCACAATGCAGCAATGACCAATAGGATTGCAGACAGTGATCTGCATTTGGATAATACAAGTTTGGAGTGGTTATTTGCAGCCAGCAATACCGTGTCTTGGTGACCTCAAGCAATTTGTGGTGTCAAGTAACTGGAAAAAAATCATTTTTAATACTTCTTTAGTATTGTATACTGAGAAGAATGTACTGTATTATTTAACATATTTTTCTTTCTCTTAAGCTGCCAAATGGCATTTCAAATAAAATTGGATAAACAATTCAATAGTACAGTAGCTGACGATAGCTGACATCCAGAGGGCACTTGTTGAAATAAACACGCCAAGGGATGCAGTCATGTGACAACAATGCAGCATGCTACTGTTTGCATGTTTATCGTTACTGTTTGAGAGCCAGAAAACGACAGTGTATATCAAAATGGAATGGGCAAGAGTGAGACGTGTGATCACAGAGGAATAGCAAAAAAAAATACAATTAAGGAAGGACAGAGAGATTGAAGTAGAGGAATATGAGGAAGGGCAAGCCACAGGCAGGGATGGGGGGAGATTCTTGTGAAAAGCATCTGGGAGTTTTATCATCTCAGTCTTACGCCTGAAGCAGGATGCCATTTATGTTCAGCTGTTAACTGTAACAGAAGCCAACCCAGAGCTTTGGTCCACATCCAATTATGTCTCTCAACTAAAATGAGGTGTGTAAAATAAAGAGGCAGTCTTCTGGGCAAACACAATCTTGTATTTTTCTCATGTATTGATTTAAACTATGAGTGAAATCAAATTTGGAAATTCACTTTACTTGAAGAGATGGAAACATTTTTCAATTACTCATTCAAAGCACAATTACTCAAAGAAACGGAATCGCACTGAGTACATAGGCATCAGTTATGAATTTGCAGAGGTTGTTTTAAAGAGACAGTTTATGCATCTGTGACAGGTATTTATTGAATTCTATTTATTTCGCCTTCATCTGAAGAGTTTTGTGTTTCTGTTTAAAGATAAGGGTTTATTTAGTTTCACAGGTGAAAACACATCTGAGTATTTACCTATTTTTTAACCTGTTCAAGTCTCTTTAGTCAGCTAAAGCTTCAAAATACAATTAAAACACTTGAATTTAGTTGAAATTACAACACTTGAATATAGACAAGGTTTATGTGAGGCTTATTTGAAAGCAGACACATGAAGAGGGGTTGTTGCCAGAAGACAGAATTGTCAGCACTAAAGTGTTCCTGTAGCTCAACTGGCAGAGCATTGCGTTAGCAGTGCAAAGGTTGTGGGTTTGATCCCAGGGAATACAAGTACTAATGAAAAGTGTGCCTTAAAGTCACTGTAAGTCACTGTGGATAAAAGCATCTGCCAAATGAATAAATATAAATGTTTTTAAGTTTACATTTGTCATAAAGACAAATTTACATTTTTAAGCATTTGACCATTTTTCATGACCTTTCAGACCCCAGACAGAATTCATAAAATCATACTACAATTTACATTTACATTTACAATATCCTATTCAGCCCTGTCTTGTATCTTGTATTCTGTATTTTGTCTTTATCACTACTAAACATTGCATCGACCCAAAGCTCATCTTCAAAGATGGCAACATAGCAGAAGCATTTTCTGTCATGAATCTGTATTGATTCCTCTTGTACCTCACCGCTTTACTCTACATAACCCTCAGATCCAGACCCAGTGACAGGAAATATGGAGTCTGCCATGGCAGTGGAGCTCAACCCCTGGGTGGAATATGAGTTTCGGGTAGTGGCCACAAACGCCATTGGAACGGGCGACCCTAGCGCCCCCTCCAGAACAGTCCGCACTAAAGAAGCAGGTATCTGTCACTGGTTTGTTCACCCGTGAATATCATCCAGCTAAATACGCTCCAGCAGAGCACCAGAACTCCAAATAAATAATCGCTCTTCTCACACACTCACACCTCGTTTATTCTCCACTCGAGGGATCGTGTTGCCGTGTGTTGTGACACATTTTTACAACTGCTACTGCCCCGTCTGAGTATCCAGGGTGACCCTGCTTCTATTTTAATTGGAGGAGAAGTGAAGAATAAGCCGCTTACATGAATTTAAACAAGTTTTGCGTTTCAGCTGAGGCAGAAAGGCACTCACGCCCTCAGGCAAAGAGGCTGCAGAATTCGCTATTTATGGAGAACAAAAACCTGGCTTCAACACTCTCCGCTTCAGAAACATTCAGCAGGCCAGGCCTATACTCAGCCACAGAATGTCATAATATATTGCTGCTGTTCATTGTCTCTTCTTTCTGGAAGTTTTCTGTATTTCTGCTCATGCAAAACATCACATTTGCTTGTCTTTAGTATTTTTCTCTTTAAATATGTTTTTCACTTAGATGCATGTATATAATTGCCTCTGTCTTAAATAACAAAATGTCAAATCATGTTTTGTTATTTGTAGGACTTTATATAGGTTTTTTAAACTTTATATAACCTATATAATTTAAAATTATATAACTTATATTCTTAATACCACAGCGCAATGTTTACTGTATGTTTGATGTTATTTTTCACTTGTTTATACTTTTATCCTAGCAAATAAATGTAGATTTGCACCTTTAATATGCTGACAACTATACAGTGTTCAAACAGTTTAGCAATTTTTTAAAATAATTTATAACCTAATAAATATCTGAAAATACCTGTAAAATCTAATAAAAAAGACTGTTATTTTGTTATCTAATATAATGACATTCAAACATTAGATGCAAAAGAAGTGTCTAAATACATCTGGGGCAACAGCATCATTTAGCATAACATTTCAGTATCTCTTCTGTACAGTTCCTTCTGTGGCCCCTGCCAGTGTGAGAGGAGGAAACGGTCGCAGGCACGAGCTGGTCATATCCTGGGAGGTATGTTTGCACTCAGCATGCACAGAGGACTCCCTGCTGTGATCTCATGCTATGCTAATGAATATGGCATAAAAGACTCACAGTTTCTTGCCAAATGGATTCATGCAGCTAATTGACGAGCGCTGGTAATTATATTCAAGCATAATTGCCACCATTACAATTTGCCTGTTGAGGGATTGCTACAGTTAAACTTTACTAAACCTATAAGAACTATAAGAAAAGATGAGCAATTATATTCTAAAAAGAATTGTCTCTTTTGTGTCTGTAGTGCTGGATGTAAAAAGGATTACGTTTAGTGATGTAGGATTATACCAGAATTGCCAGATATTTCCCTTGCAAAGCATTTTGTAGCTGTGCTTTTAACGGGTTTTGATTTAAGAAGCAGCTTGACATAATGTGACACTGGTTAAATAGGAAATCTTTGATTTACTTGTAGACATATTAGTATTAACTGTATTTTTCAATTAATAGAAGAAAGTTGTCTTAATGCTAATTGGTCAATAGCTGTGGGTCTTTCATACCACATCCGTAGCTGATTTGTTTCTTTGGTTGCATAGCAACATTACTGATTGTGTCAGGAATCAGGACTGTCAAATTATTAGATTTTCACTGCACAATTATCATAGCCGATGTTAGTTTTAATACCTGTATATTGTGACACCCCTAACTTTTACTTTATATATTCTAATGGAATGGTGGTATTTAATGTTTTATAAAATTGTTAGTAGAAATTTGTGTCTTTATTAAGTTGTAACCATTTACTGAAGGGGTTTCAGTATTAGTTTTCTCTCATACGTGTGGCATACAACAGCCTCTTGTTCTTCATTGCTTTTTTACTTGCCTAGATTTTGTTCATGGTTTTTGATAACATATACATTTGAGGGTATGTTAAAATCCCATTTCAATTCATTTGAATTCACACCAAAACAGCATAGAGCTTGACTGAATGCAATGTCTTAATTTAGCAACAAAAGATATGGGAAGATACATCAATGAAAAACAGTATGTTGTTCATTTACGCTCAAACAACAAGAAGCGGTTCTAGGGAATAAAAAGTTTTATTCGTTAATTTGCTGTACTTTTTTGATGATATTAAAAATTGTTTTTATAATAGTAATTGATTTTCTTTAAGTATATAAAGACCATAGTAATCATTTATTTTAATAGTACGTTAAAAAAATATAGGCAATGGTATTATAATTAGGATTTTTTTCTCCAGACCAAATTAAACCCCAAATTTTTGTGTACATCTTTAGTAGTCAATTAAGTCTGTGGTGTTATTAAATAAATTGTAAGTTTGGTCAAACAAGAGAAAACGATGACAATTAACCTACAGTGAAACGCCCTGTTGTGAGATGATTTGGAACACCTTTTTGTAATCTGCAATGTTACAGCACTGAAGCCAAATCTAATTACTGCGTCTACAATTTAAAGAGAAGACTCACATAAACTGTTTATTAATGGACAGATTAACTTTGGCACTGTGTGGTGCAGATAAACACATTTAAAATAGAAACAAAACAAGGTATCCAAATGAGGCTGGTTAAAGGTGCGATTATCTGGTGAATGGGGAACAGATGTAGGCTGTAAGTGACAGTTATGCTTGCCGTTATTAAATACTTGGATGCCAAATGTTACTGCTTTCAGATGAGGACAACTGTACCTCAGTGAGAGATTAAAGAAGCTCAGTCTCATTCCAAATGCAAAAGATTGTTTTTACAAAGATGGCTTCCCAGTTTTCAACCCCATGAGAATGTTAGCACTGTAACTACAGAATAATTGTAGTTTTAAATTGGGCTTTTGTGTTATTAGTTCAATTTAAAGCCCCTCACTGCGTTTAGAACACAGTAAATGTGTCTATGAACCACATTTTTTTTTAGATGTTGCTTGGAGCCATTTGAATTAAAGGGGAGTGTTTTTAATGCATTGGAGATTTTGCATTATTTCTTTGCTGCTGTATCGCATTACGAGATGTTTAGTAGGTATCTTGACAGGGGCTTCAGGTGCTATTTAGAGACTCATAGTACATCATATTAAATTACATATCATTTAGCATACGCTTTTAAAGCCCAAGCATTTGCGGCACATTAATTACACTGTCCCCCAGAGCCTGAGTGCTTTGCTCAAGGACATAATGATGACTGAGCAGTTTTATGAATTTTGTAATTCCTCTGTAATTTAGTCATTCTCCCGGGATTCTCACACCTCAATTTAACGTCCGACCTGTGCCCAGACAATTAACGTTGGCGGACCACCACTTACTGTACAACCCTGCTGAGTAGTTGAAGGTGGTTATCTTGCTTGTATTATAGTATAGTATTTAAATATATGGTGTATATCTTGTCCTGCACTCATTTTGCAGTCAGTATGTGGAATACATCAAACTGTGGACTTTGAGGACAAGCAGTTTTTGTCATTTTATTTGGGATCTTCTATACTACAGGAATTTTGTCATTATTCTAGATTATTCTAATTGAGTCTCTATTCTAGAGATCAGTCGGTTTCTTAGGTTCTTTTGAATATTTGGAGATAGTTGGAGGTTCTTTTGAATAAAAGGATACTTGAGTTCTTTTGAATAATTGGAAACTGCACAGCAAACATACAGAACACACTTTAAACTGTACTACCACATACTCATATCACTATTACTATGGAATGTAGGAGCATTCCTAGTACTCATCCACAATTATATAATATGAATTATGGTCTATTACATGTATTATATGGCCTATTATTTTTGATACCTTGTAATATTTTTCTGCATTGTTTCTTATAAATGCTTTTGTGTTAGTTGGTGCTAATAATATCTATTCCATTTCACAGTTTGCCACTAGCATGCTTTCTTATTTCTTACCCTGAGGTGTTGTGCTCTGGATGAGGTCACAGGAGCCTCTATTTATATATCATTAAGGCCGCCCAATACCACACTTTTTTACCAATCAGCTGACACATAGTGGTATTTTGAAAGACTGACCTTTTAAAATAACAATAAGCCCATCTTTGATAAATCTTTACCAGCAAGATTATGTAGAACATCATTGTGTCCTTCTTTACAACTTCCCCTTCTTAGCTCCTCCCCATTTATCTGTGTTCTGGTTAACCACTTTAGGGACACTGAATTGGCTGTGAATCCCCAATCAATGTTGATGAATATGGGACGATGCAGAGCAGAAGTGGTGCTTCCTTGGCAGTCAGAATATGTGAGCTGGCTGCTACACGACCTCTCCAGTAATCTCTGGGTGGTTGTTGGGGACCAGGGTGACTGGACATCTCTCTGATTATTAAACAGGATGAATGACTAAACAGCCTGGCATGGCTCTGGCTCGTCTGCTCATTAGGGCCAGCAGACACAGAAAGAGCATTACACCAGCAGCAATGGACTGAAGCAAAACAGTCGCCCTACTTCTGCGTGATGCCCACTGCGGCTTGTAGTGTATGCCAATATCAGACTGCCGACACACTTAATTTCCACCACAGGCAATGTCTGTCCTGTGGCCCACAGCCTTTTTAGATACGAGTTACACTCCACTTTTGTAGCAGAACTGATTTCTTTGTCTAAAATGGCACTTTATTGAACCCCTCATGCAGAAAAGCTCAATGAGTGGTGGTGATTTATGTGTAGTTTCTGCACCGCTAACAACACCAAAAAGAATTTAAAACATTGTGTTCTCCTCCTCCAAACATCATGCCAAAAGTTATTCAAACATATATCTCTGCCTCAAATGGATGCCGTTGGTTGAGCCAATATTGGTTTGTTGGTCTGGTTAGAATCCTTCAATAAGCCACAGTGTTTACTTAATGTTCAAAGCACATGCACATTAAACCAGGATAGGAGGAAGGATAATTGCTGAAAGAAATGACACACTTATTAAATAAGCATTTAATATATGTACAGAAATAGAAATGGTGATGGTACAGCCTGTTCTCTCCCATCATCTCTGTGTGTCTTATTTTGGGTGCCACTATCAGTGAATGAGACAATTCGGCAACAAGGCGGGAAATCAGTCAAATTATGGCATGACGGACAGACTCACTGCCAAAAAACTGGCGAGTACAGGTGTTTGTCAATTATTAAAATTGCCCAAGATTTAATTTCACCGGCTTACATTTTAATTAAATTTCTATCTTCCTTAATATTGCAGTGCATTTTATTAAAGGCCTAGCAGGTGTTTCAGGCAGAGTTTGATGTGAACTCTCAAAAAAGCATCTAATTACTTTGAATTAGAGTGAAAGAAACTGTCAAAAACTGAACAGCCAAAATCAACAAATTTAGTTTACAGAACACCAATTTTTGTGTTAGTAAGCATGTTTGTCATGTTTACAGTATCTAATACAACTGATAATTCAAATGCAAATTCTGTACTAAGACAATTTGCTAGCGCTAAGAGTAGCCTGCACTGCATGTAGAGTCCATTAATGAAACGTAATATCCTGCATGCTTCGCTAATTTAAAGTTTACACATTTTTTAAAAAAACTAAAATGTTACGGCACATGGAAAACAAAGTATATTTGGGCCTTTAGACAGTCCAAAAAATAATGTGTGACATTGTACCTTTAAAAACATGTTTCACTCTAAGTCATGTTTCACTTAGTGATGGGAAGTCCGGCTCATTTCCGGCTCATTTCATTGAAACAGTTCGTTTCAATGAACCGGTTCAAAAAAACGGTTCATAGGTTCTTTTAGGCGCTAACGTAATGACGTCATTCGCAGCGACGCAATGTCGAGATCGCCCGGTCACTCGGGATGAAAATACACACAGCAACTCGATTAATGTCTCTAATCATAACTTCAGTCAGTTTAAAATATCATCATCTGATAAGTTTATCATATAATTTTTTGTTAAGTCTTTAAGTTATAAAGAAAATACATTTGTCTATTTGCTATTGAATAAACTTACGTCTTTCCAAATTTCCTCTTCTAATTCACCCATGCTTATTGCTCGCAGCATTTAGCACTGTAGCACAGCATCAGTTGTGTCATCAGTAATGTCCGTTGAAGAATTACACATAGTCAGACGCCTATTGGTGTTAGCTGAACCACGCATGCTCAGTATCAATAACTCATCGGTTCTCCCAAATTGGAGTCGGACAAGAGAAACAGCTCTCGGTTCAGTACTGGTGATCCGATTCCTATGTCCTAACTCGAAGACACGGCTCTTGTAGTGTACTGGTCAATCGGGTGATCCGGATTCCGGAACGGCAGAACTGCGAACCGTTTCGAACGATTCAGTCCGATTTGGTGAATTGGTTCGACCGGTTCAGTAAAAAGAACCGGCTCAAAAGAACGATTCGTTCACGAACCGGCCATCACTAATTTCACTGTAGAATTTCAACCTATAGCAGATAGGTTGATATAGCAGATATAATTTCTCTATCATCAGGTGGTTTCCAGAATGTGGACTGCAGATTAATTGATATTGGATTTATTATTCACACAGTGTCTTCAGCCAGACACTGAAGCAAAGCCCTTGACAAGCCGTTGATAGGGTTCACAGAACAATGCCATACTCTTGTTTTATGTCGACTCATGGATGTGTTGGATTACCACATATTTAATTGATGTGCTTAAGCTCACCATCAAAGCGCTTGACATTCACAAGTGATTTGTTTCATTACAAATAAAAATCTCCAGGGCTCTTTTGGGACTGTCTGACATTTGATGTTATTCTGTGCCATTTGCTGTTGCTTGCTTCTAACAACCAGCAAGACAAAAGATGTTATTTAATTGGAAAAATACTGAAATTTGAAGTGTCTACTGGATACATGTTTAAAGTCTCCTGTTTGTTCTTTCTAGTTTCATAGGGATGAAAAAACTTTGTTGTTGTGACAGTTGAAACAACTAAGTTAAATTAAAAAATGTAATTAAATGATAAAATATCATTCAGAGTTCAGGTTTCTTGTTTGATTTTGATTAGATTTTTTAAATGACAACTATTCATAAATATCATGAATTTAAAAATACCCATTAAAATAATTTTAGGAAGCAAACATTGCACATTTAAATTAATCAAGTTTTGGATTGGGGAAGCCAACTACAAAAAAGTCTTGCAAAGCACAAGCATTTGTTTATATAAGTGACATTAATGAATATTGCACAATAAGAATGTGTTTTATAAAAAGTCACGTTTTGATTGTATGGTGTCGTTAAGATCTGTTATTAAAGATTAATTATCATTGTTAAGCTAACAGTTCAGATGTCACTATTTCTTTCTCAGCATTCCAGGCTTGACACTTTATAGATAATCTGTGTTTAACAGCCAGTTCCATATTAGAATATTTTGGGCAGCCCACATGAGATTTAATTTCCAACTTTAATTCAGTTTAACTAACTGTAAATATACAGTTGGTCGGACTGCATCTTTAGGACTGATAATTTCCAGCTAAAAGCGTTCATAAATTACCCGCTGCATGGTCATTTACCCTGCCCTCATTTTACCAAGCTCAGCTGGCTGCATATTATTAAGATTCTTTTTCAATTTCAGATGTCTTTTTGCAGAGAAGGTTTATTTCTCTCAACAAATCGAAATATTTGGAGCTGTATTATCAGAAACAATGTTAGATTTAAATTTAATCACTTTAGAAATGAATCCACAGCTCATATATATATTTTTCCTCAGCCTGTTTCAGAAGAATTCCAAAACGGAGAAGGTTTCGGTTACATCGTGGCATTCCGGGCCAATGGGACACGTGGATGGAAAGAGAAGATGGTGACCTCTGCAGACTCCACCACCTATAAGTACAGGGATGAAACCTTCCCCCCTCTCACCCCATTTGAGGTGCGAGTGGGAGTATATAACAACAAAGGAGATGGACCCTTCAGTGAGGTGGTCACTGTGTTCTCTGCAGAGGGAGGTGAGAGACCTGTGGACTTCATTGCTATCTCACATAACGTACATATCTAACATGCAACTCAACAGTACACAAGAACATCTTAAAGCGGCTTATCCAGAGTTTTGGAGGGTTTATTTCAGCAAATATTTTAACAATATAAGTTGTTAAAATATACTGCATTACATGTAACATGCAAAGTCACATTGTGTTACATTTAGTAATTTTACATGCAAACACTTGATACTTTCACTACGCATCCTCTTTTGAGGCAATGCACCATCTTTGCTGTTGCTCTAGATATGCAGTGTATTACTGCACAGATCCAAAGAACACATTTTATTTCATCAGAGTATGGTCTCCTACATTAAAAAAAAATGTATGGACAAAAATGGCACATTGGTCATAGTGGACTGGATCTGTTTATGTCGTTGTTACGCAATGTTAAGTTTAATGACTAAACTTAAAAGTCATTTGTTTATTCTTAGTTTTATGTTTTTTTAAAACTTTTTGTCCTTCACTGCCTAAATGGAAATTATCCAGAGGGCCCAACGGTTTCCCAGCGTGCTCATACCGTGTCAGGCTGCTTTAATGTCAGCTGCCAGAGCGCTATTTCCTGTGACTTCTGCTAATATGATGGATGTTCTGTGTCCCTGTCACTTTTCAATCTCACAGCCTTTCTCTCGTCTCGCCCTCCTCTGGGCAATGTTCTGCATCACACTGCTTCACAATTCACAATAACATTTACATCTGTTTATACTCCTCACTCTTACTGTTAAGACACAGATGTAGTGTGCATCCCAAACACATCATTAGCCGTATTTTAGCGAGGAGTCTGAAGTGTACTGCTTTTCAATGCAGAACCCCGGGAGGCTCCTTTTGAACTGCGGGCATTTGCTGTCTCCTCTTCAGAAATTAAGGTGACGTGGAAGCCGCCCAATCCCGGTCCTGGAAGACCCCAAGGCTATGAGGTTAGAGGGGGAGAAAGCAAAATGAATTAATATAGGACTCTGTTCCAAAACTTGGTGAGCTGCCTAGCTGGACAGCATTTTAATGTAGCACAGAGGTAGTTCAATGTTAAGGTTGTTCCAGAAGGCAGGCATCAAAATTATGCTTGAGATACCTCATTCTGACCAAAATCAATGGCAGCATTGTAGCGTGTGGTCCTGAGGCCACATCAGGGTCAGGAGCCATCTTGTTTGCAACAGCTTCAGATATGACTTAGAAGATGAGGGGGAAGTAAGCATGTAATCCCAGTAAACCATGCCATCCCCAGAGATCTTATCAGCTCCTTCAGCCTGTTGCTGGTTGTAAAACTGGCAACAGGACAGAAACCTGTGTTTTCTTAAGGCTCTTTTTGATCACAAAGTGGTGCTAGGGCAGACTCAGGGTCTCCATAACCCTTTCTGGCTGATCGTAAATAGGGATCATTTAGACACACTCCCCAGCTTCCAAAGAATTCCATTAGGAAAACCTGAGATCTTTGGGTATTTTTTGCAGGAGAGCAAGATGTTTGACAAACCCCTCAGTGAAGACCCCTCATATCTAAGTCATATCAATAAATAAGCTGTCCTAAATGTATAATTTTGTTGCATGCTTGTATACTTTTCATGTACCTTTCCATGTATTTCATGTTCATGTTTCTTTCTCTGCTTAAATCCTGCAATCATAAAATAATTATGGTGTATGTATGTTTAACCCCATCATGTTTAGTCTCAAAATGATGGTCTT
>JBAJNP010003084.1:3020-42308 GCA_036877545.1 Yasuhikotakia modesta | reverse complement strand
GAAAACTTGACATCAAAGCTGAAATTATAAAACTGCATGCAAAAATTGCATAGTTAATAACAGAATAAATTGAATTTCATTTCCAAACAAATCACAATTTAAATAATAATTAATTTGCTAAATATGCTATTATCCGTTTATACTTTCAGGGATGACAATGTAAGGAAACAGGCAGCTGAAATGCGTTGCGTGAAGGTTACCTGGGCGACTAATGGATCGCTGGAGAGATGCTGCATTAGGGCTTGGAGATGCTTGATCTACACTCTGAGAAAATACAGAGAAGCTGCCGTTAGTCAGACGAATAAGACACATCACAGATGGAAGTGAATAAGGTAAGTGTGATGAAGTAAGAGTGAATGAGGTAAGAGTGAATGAGGTAAGAGTGATGAGGTATGAATGATGAGGTATGAGTGATGAGGTATGAACGATGAGGTATGAACGATGAGGTATGAACGATGAGGTAAGAGTGAAGAGATATGAGTGATGAGGTATGAAGTGATGAGGTAAGAGTGATGAGGTATGAAGTGAGGTATGCACTCACAGGACATCTCTGCTTCAGGCCATTGGGCGGAGAGTTGCTATCTGAGCTGTCACCACTAGGGGGAGACACAGATCAACACTGATCAACATCAATACCTTTCAAAACCAAATAAGGTTTAAAGAAATTCACAAACTACACAACTGCGCAACAAAATAACACGACACCCAAGTGTAACCAGAACAAATGGTTTTTAAGGTTTGTCCAATTTGACTTTACCACCAATAATAATCTGATTCTTTTGTCCTATATTTTAATGATTGTTGTTGTTTTTTGTGTTAAAGCGACTCAAATATAGACGCATAAGGCACATGCAGGCCATTCTCTCCACTCTTACCCCGATACACTTCCTGTTCCTCCGTGCCTGGTCGTCGTCACAGCCAAGTTACTTCCTGTTTTTACAGTCATCTTCTGCAAACTTTAAGACATCAAACGCTTATTAGTCAATAACTTCCTAATGCAGAAAAACAGAATGCAGAAAAATCACCAGACTTTCTTCTCACACAGAGAGACATTCTTACTCACTGTATCTCGCTTCATAGAGCAAGACTTTAAGTGTGTTTTAAGCCACGAATGAATTCATGGCATGACAGCAGGTAACAGTGGTTTCCTTTACAACCACAACCCTTTGATGATAAATTATCACAGAGAAACTAACAGAGGCCATTTTATGTTGCTTTAAAGCCATTATGTGCGTTTAAAAGGTTGTTAAGGCTTGGTGTGTTTGATTTGTTCTTTTAAAGACTTAACATAATATTTAATCTGTATTAAGGGGGAACAATGAATTTGGTTCACACACACACACACACACACACAGTATGCATAGCCTTTGACCCAAAAATCTCAACTACATCTTGTTTTTTTATAAAACAAGTTTAAAAGAATATGAATTTAAATAAATGTACAACTCTATACATTACATTAATATTATTATTTGGTGATACTTACAATAAAGTTTTTGAAATATTCCTTAATATTAAGCATCACAAAAATGTTCTACTAACACATTTTTTTTACTGCAAGAACTGAGAGAAACGCTAGAGAATGTTTTGGAACGTTTCCTGTTGGCAGGGGAGTCATTCCTCGTGCCCATAATGAAGTATGACTTGCCCTTTTAGTTCTGTTTAGTTTTCCTCATCTACAAAGATGCTATCGCACCCATTCACTCAAATCCTCACTTCCTTAATTCATTCAGTCCCATCACTCTCACACACACTCCCACACTCACACACACACACTCACGTGCTCGCCCTGTCTCTCTGCTGCTGTGCCCGCTCTCTCTCCTGCCAGATGAGCAGGTTTCCAGGCCTCCTCTTCTCCTCCAGGGTGGGGCTGGATGGAGAACCAGTGTCTGAACCATCTCCAATCACAAAGATCCTAAAACGAGACGACACTGAGACATTTAGACACAGAGACAGTCCCATTCCAATATCAATGACGACGGCAGCAGCAGTTTTGTCCAGCTGCCTAATAGCTGTTTTCTGTGAACGTGTGAGATTTCAGATTCAATTGTCACTATTGACGGAAAACTAGAAAAAAACGAAGTGCAGTAAATAGTAAAACTTATCGCGCTACAAACCAGTGTGTTCATAATTATCAATTAATTGAAATAGTATGTTAGGAAATACCAGGTTGCAGCATCAAGCAACAGCAGACTTGTTGTGCACAGCTAAAAATATCTCGTACCAGATGACGCAGTAAGTCAAACACCTTGGAGGTGCCCGCTAGTACATCAACATAAGTCAGATAAGCTCAAAGAATGATAACTGAATGAATGAGAGCAGAGATGTTATTGGTGAAATGTGGTGTGAGTTTACTGAATAACTGAGATCTGATGACAGTGAGTTATTTCAGCAACACTGAACTGTAGAAGGAAACTCGCATGTCACTTTGTTGACTTTTCCCACCACTTCTTTACTGATCAACCCTGCACAACTGAAGCGAGGGGGCGGGGCCTAACTTAATTAAAACTGTTTCCTGGCAACCGTGAGACTTGAACATTTAATGCATTAACTGTACACCATCACTGGGTAGTTTACATATAACCAATATTTAAAGGCAGGGTAGGCAATTTCAAAGAGGCTAGCGATAACAAGCTAGCTTTCAAATAATAAGATCCAGCCATTCAGAGATACCGCCCTCTCCAAAGCCACGCCCTCTCTAACACATTAATTCATTTTAACCAATCATTGCATTTGGTCCGATGAAAACAAAACAAACATTTTCTGGTCCTAAGCTTTTAATAAAATACACATATTTAGACCACTTTGTTTAGCGATTGCGATCAGTATGTGAAGAGACATTTTTCACCAGCATAACAAAAAATTATTATGGAAAAAACTCCTACCCTGCCTTTAAAGTTAGCCAATATTCCACAAAACGTTCAGGTCTGTCTCAACTTATCATATCTGTCTTCACAATGCATCCAGCAACACAATACATTCTCTTACCCTGTACAGCACCAGCAGCTATATTCAAATACATTCAAATTCCAAGTTTCACAATCTATTATTCCTACATTGTTTATTTGAGTGCACTGTGTACTTTAATGGTATTTTAGAGCACACTGTGTACTTCAGTGGTATTTTTGAGCGTGTTACCCTTAAGGTTGATGTTGGTCAGGAATCAAATGATTTCCTTTCTGAGATACACAACTGACTGATGTTTCTTTATGCCCAAAGCTGAGAGCAGATCTATCATGAAAAATAACAGAGCCAAACTTTCACTCAGTGCCTTGGAATGAAAATATTCCATCTGTCGGACAGATTTTTAAAACATGGGTTCTAGATAAAGGCAGTGATATTTTTAGAGTCTGGAAAACAAATGTGTGTTATACGGGAATCTGTAATACGCCATACCTGAACCGTGACACATTAGTTTGAATATCTCAAAGTCTGAAGTAGGCACTTCAGTCTAAAAAAGGTCTGATTTTACTTTCAACCAATCAAACTGCATTATATTAAAAACGGAAACACAAACAAATACATGTATTTTAAAGATTTTAGAGGAGGCCAATATGTTAGGGACCTTACAAAAATTCACAGGGTCCAGGAACAAACGTTTTCAAATTTACCAAAATCAAATGAGGAGACTAACCCTGGCCACAAGAGGCTAGAGGTGAAAATTGTTCCCTGTTATCCACCTATTTAAAGACATGATGTTTCAATTAAGCTTATGCATTTTACAACCAATGGTTGTGTTTTGTGTTTGTAAATTCACCTGCTGCCTGTAGATTCAGGGCTGTGGGAGGGTGTGCTGCTGTCGCTTTCACTCTTTTCCTGTCATTGGGAAGACAAAAAAAAACATTACATCTATATTTTACATCTTTATTTCTTTATAGTGATAGAGAAGTTAAGTGAAATCATTTAAGAAATTCATTCTGATGTAACTACAGTAAGCCTTCCTGACCTGAGGGGGCTCTGTAAGCGTAGGGCAACACCTCTCTTCCTCTTCCTCTGTTACACTGTTGTCTATAAAATCCACTGGCTCTCCATTCACTAAAAACAGAATCAAGAGTTTTAGTAGAAATAAGTGTTAAAACAGCTACAGAGTTTGTTTAGGATGCTAGGTGTTGTTACCTTTGCGTGTACCTTGTAATGTGTCTCTCTCCTCTACCTCCTGAAAATGTGTGTGTTCTCGTGAAATTTCCGCCAAACGCAGCGACCGTTCCGAGAAATCATCAGCAGACTGTAGCATAAATGTCAGGATGAGAAAACGCAGACAGACACACAGAGCCACTCACTTTATCCAATAAAATTCCACTCTTGATAAGCTTTTAGCCACATTTCTAATGGTGCATTAGCACTAAGATACCAAACTCTCTTCGTACCTCATTTACAGACCATCTTTTGCTTCCACTGTCTACACTGTTAAACCCAGAGTCCAGGCCGCCATACTGACCGGGGTAGAGGTCCTGATCCAAAAGACTGGAGAGACCACACACACACACAAACACACACACAAACACACACAAGCAGAAACATGAGTCGTGTTTACACCGAATTGAGTGATTAAAGCTTTTCAACAGCCTAAGGTCTCTCGCCCTTGACAATCTCTCCCTCGCATTCTATCTCACCAGCTGTTGAAGGCGGTGGGCCGGAGAGCTTTTTCAAACTGGTCCTGAGTCCTTTTGCAGGCTTCCATGTTGAGATATTTAAAGATGTGGAACTTTCCTTTGGAGCAGATTTGGGCGGGGGGCATCTGGAGGGGGTTGTTTTCGAGGATGATGGCTTGGAGGTGGCGTAGGTGGCGGTAACATACAGGCACGTGTGATATGCGGTTGCATGACACGTCCAAACGAACCAGTGGCAACTCTGACAACTCTGAGGTAAAAATACAGTAGATTAGGTAAAAGTGCTACACAATGCGACATGCTAACGTTAATGTTAATTTACACTTATGAAAAACTGGGCCAGTGAGATTTAATGGTGGGCGGGGCTACCCTATGAGGCAATGTAGAAATAGAAACCGAGCGTGTCACAGTTGGACAAAATTGAATTCGTACAAACTCAAATTTGTGGAAGTCAGACCTGTTTTGAACATGTGTTAAGTCACACTTCAAGGCAAACTGGTTGTCGTTTCCAAAAACATTTTTGTTATGTTGGTTAAAAGTCTTTTGACATCCTGATAGCAATTACCAAGTGGCATAAATGTATCTTTGCTGTAAGGGGCAGGACTATAAAATGTGCATCCAATCACTGCATTCAGTCTGAATGGGATGTCCTGTCCTACTGGCCTGTCATGTTTTTTGCATATCTTAGAGCACTACTGCAGGAAACATGGCCTTTGGAGATGCTTTCAAAGCTAGGTTGCTATTGTTAGCCTCTCTGAGAATGCGTGAACTTTCAAATAAAGCACAGAATGCTTTATTTGTGCTGTTTCAACCAACTGGCTTCAGAGTAATGCTTAGTGTTTGTATGACATACATTAAAGTACTAAAAGAGATGTGTGTGAGCACTTGTTTGGCATACAGACCTTCAGGTAGAGCCGTAAGCTGGTTTCTTCTCAAATTTAAATCCCTTAAACATTCTAACTGGCCGAGTTCAACAGGCAGAGACTGTAGCTCATTACAGCTCACATCCTAATGGAGACAGAGACAGTATAAGAACCAGACAGAGAGGATAAAAAGGTAGAAATTAAAAATAGAAGAAACTTATTAATGTTGCATGAAGTTTTTAAAAACATTCTGACCAATTAAACTGAGGGAATACCAACTTCATAACACCTATTTGACTTACAGTAAAGACAGTTGTTAAATATGTAGAATGTCAGTGAGAAGTGTGTGTTGTACATACCAGTTGACGTAGGTGTGTAAGTGTGTGTATAGTGGCCGGCAGGGCTGATAACTTGTTGTTGCTGACGATGAGCACCCGCAGCAGAGGGAGCTGACACACTGACGGCGGTAGACTGGACAGCAGATTACGACTGCACACACACATACAGAACAACATGAGTTACCCGTATGTGTTTCTGTGACTAAGTAATGCAAGCACCAGATATGTTGTTTGTGTGTAAATGAGGTTGAGGTAGGTGAGGGCTTGCAGCTGGAGTGTGTGTGTACCTGAGGTTGAATTGTGTGCGTACCTGAGGTTGAGGTAGGTGAGGGCTTGCAGCTGGAGTGTGTGTGTACCTGAGGTTGAATTGTGTGCGTACCTGAGGTTGAGGTAGGTGAGGGCTTGCAGCTGGCACAGGCTGGGCGTGAGGGATCGCACACAGTTGTGATACAAGCTGAGCGTCTCCAGAGAGACAAACTGACACACCTCTTCTGGCACCTCACAAAGCCGGTTCTTTGACAGGTCTGAAAGAAAAAATAACCAATCAAAGTTAGCATTGGAAAATAACAGACCAATCACAGTCACCGTGACATGATTTTTAACCTTCCTGAGCAAATCGCAGAGTACAGCTTACAAGCAAAAGTACAAGTGACAAAAATGACTACAGCTAAACTAAAGAGAAGATTATCTTGCAGTTTATGCCACTTCCCGTGTTGACATACAATTTGAGGAACATTCAATGGCCACAGTCAGGCCATAGATGCATTCTAAACAACAGGGACACATCTATTGTCTAGTATATGCATTCAAATTCTTTGTTCTGTGTTTGGTTTTGTTATCTAGGGGCAGGAAACACGCAAGCAGCCGTGATGTTTCCCAAAACGAACAAAGGCTGTTTTATAGGAATTCCGATTTCGTCCGAGTCAATTTTTAACAGCAATTCAGGATGTGAACTGAATATAGCTCCAAACTACTGCAATTCACCCAGTATTATCATTCCAGACAGACGTTGCTCTCCCAGATTCAACAGTACAACACACACTCGCTGGTCAAAGGGTCAGATGTATTTCTGTACAGGGAAGGGTTTTAATTAGAGGGCAGAGAGCTTAGAACAGGGTGTGTGAGAATTTAAACACAACTGCAGGTCCATGTGGCCAGAGACACTAACCAGACAACCCAAAAACAAACAAAAGACAGAGATAAGGTGAAATGTTAACATAACGTTTCACTGACTGTAACATACATTGGTGTTAATGAAAATTTGGGAATCTGGGAATATTTTTAGCCTTTTCATGCTCAGTTTGGACAAATGATCCATAAACAAAAAACAAATTTACTTTCACACTAGGAGAACAATAGCGTGTGGAAGTGTGCGTGAGTGTGTGTCCCTTCTTGTCGCTGAACCGTCCAATTGTCCAATCTGCTCTCTTTCCCCAGATCTTTTGTTCAGCTGTTTTTTTTTGGCAAGGAAGCATTTCCCGCCTCTCTGTTCCCAGTGGGAACTGAAGATTCCCAGGGGCAGCCCACATTTCCCACAATCCTCTGCACTCTGCACTCACACCAGCCTGACATGGTGACAGGAGAAAAAATGCCAGTGTGCCCACATCATGGAGAAAGATGATATATACAAGGCTGGCACAACAATATTAACCCCTTTCAGTTCAGTTTGAGTGATTGAATAACACTAGTAACATTTATTTGAACAGTGGATGAACATATATTTTTAGTGATATTAAAATCTGTGCCAAGCTTAATATGGATAGTATAAATTATGACATATCAACATCTGGTTTAGTCAATAGTGTGAGTTTGAGGTGAGATTACCTGTTTGTTCCAACAATAAAGATAAACAGAGTGCTTGGGGAAATTATTCTGTTTTTTTAAAGGCACAGAAATGACAAACTTCACCTTTAAAGGAACTTTCTAGATTGCTTAATACTTAGGTTACATTGCTTAATGCTTTATGTTCTCGCAATGTTTATCTCGTGTTCCCAAAAACAGTAGCTTGTATGTCTCACTTTCTCCAAAGGGGCTCACAAACACCTCTTGCGTGAGGTCTAGTGATTTTTCTATTTATGTAGGACCAAAATCACCAGCTATTAAGCAGGACTGTATTTCAATATCACCCTAAGGGTTCAACTCAACATATCGTGCGTGTTTGATGAGGAGACTTTATAAGAGCAGCAGGTGGTCTCTCCCCTCCTCCCCCCGTTTCTCTTTCTCTGGCATCTGAGTATTTTTCTGCCTGCTAGCGTCTCTACAGTGTAACTAAAGCTGGTTTTGCATCTGCTGTGTGTGAGAGAGTGTTAATCAACACACACACACACACACACACACACACACACACACAGTCCTCCTCTAACCCTAGAAGGAGATTACACATGGATTAGCCTGTGGGATAGGAACAGACTCCCCCATCATTCATTGTACACACACATGTACATAAATCAACACAAACAAGCCTAATTATACTTTTAGCTCCCATGATGTTTTATGTAACATTTGCAGGTGACTATATCTGCTTCTCTGAGTGTGATGGCCTGGTGAGGTCATGTGTGTGTGCATGTGACCCAACACACACACATACACAGTCTACACAAGAACTTCTCTCCTATCATAACTGAAATGTGTGTAATTTACAAAGTTTTACACATACATGCATTTGCTTCATGACCCCCTCAAGCAAACAATGTTTTCAAAGTGCCACAGTATTAAAACCAAGTACATCAACTTCTAAGTAAATCAATTTCTCTGATCATTTTCCATCTGAAGAAGTATCAACAATGAAGTGTGTCTTGACTCGACTTGAGATGGGGGCAGAGAGACAGAGAGAGAAAAAGGAGTGGGGGAGAAACAGAGGGAGGGCATAAGAAAGCCACTCTTAAAAGAGAGTGAGTGAATAAGTAACAGCAGCAGGACAATGGCCATAAAAACATGAATGCAGGTCGGAGCTCAAGTGGTGATGGAACAAAAACACACCGGTCAGAGTGACTCAACACAATCAGCCGAGCTCCAATGGAGAAAAAAAGAGTGTGTGTGTGTATCAGGCACACGAGTGCATTAGACTCCATCAGTGAATTTAACGTCAGAGAAAAGCTGATTATTTGATCTTACTGTAATTTACTTCAGCCACAAAGAGCCAAGTGCACTGACCAAATCCATCAACACACCAGCGTGTGTTAAGTCCTTTTCATTACTCCTTATTGCGCTGTAAAACCAAGGTTTATTTTTCAAGGCTCGGTCTCAACATAGGCTCTAAAATATCTGTGATGGGATCAAACAGTTCAAGTCTCATAATCCAACAAGGCAGGTCTAATTTATAACAGCTTATAGGACAAAATCCAAGCCTGACACTTTCAGCTTTAACACAGCATAATGGCAGCCAGAGTTACTTCAGAAAACGGTCTTACAACTGTAAAAAACAAGTTAATTTGCATAGGAATGCAGGTGTGTAGTACAAATACATTTATTGACATGCTGTCATTGCCCTTTGACCCATGATGTACCATCAACAATTGTACTTAAACTGCAAAACCAAATATTTTGGCGCTCTCTGGCGCCATCTCTGTTAAAAACATAAAACTGCAGGTTACCTTACATACTTTAGTTATTATAAAATTGTAGTTATTATAGACCATTGTGAATAAGTGGGTAAGAAAATCCTGTTTTTTGTTGTACTTGCTCAGTAACCACTTTTTGTTTATTTTTAACCATTAAAAAGTAACTGCAGCTTTAATAATGGCAGAATGAGGAGGCCGTTGTCAGATTATGGATATAAAACTGTTAATCAATTGCAATTGTAATTCATTACAGTTTTAAGCAGGTTTAACCACATTGAACAACTTTCTTTGTAGTTATAAAACTCATGCTGTGTTCCAGACAATGTCAGAGGTGGGCATGCCTGAGAAATTTTCCACTTGCAACCTCAAAGCATTCCAAGGAATTTCACAGTCAAAAAGTCACAGTGAAAAGTAAACATAACTTTGTGTTATTTCATAAGTATATGCAGTTAACAAACAACGTTAGATAAAAGTCCTTTGCTCTCATCACTTTTATAATCATTAAAGAAGACCAACCCTCCACTGATGGGTCTTTGTGCTGAAGCTCCATATTGCTGGCAGTGGTCTTCAAAAGCCCTGGATGAACAGAGGGGTCTGTGTGCATCCTGTTTAATCTAGTCAACGGCCCAGCACTTAGACTGCACTGTTATCTTTGTCTTTAAACATTGGTGGAGGCCACGAAAGGTCAAGCTATGGATTTAACCATCCAAACATTTAGGAGGCCCTGTCTCCACCAGTGCAGTGAGATCACATTGTGTTTGTATATCAACAAATGCACCTTAGCACCTTGAAATACAAAATGTATAATGATCACCTTTCTCTGTTAACAAAGAAGCCTGCAATTACCTTTACATCTTTTAGAGTGTCTATTTAGAAGATGCTTTCATTCAAAGCAATTCTCAGTGCATCCAGGCTTTACATTTTATAAGAATGTGCATTTCCTGGGAATTAAACACGTTTTTTTATTGCTAGCACTCCTTACGTTGAAGGAAAGGCCATATTTATCCTCAGCCCAGTCTCAGTATATTTACTGACCAAATAATGTATATTGCACACAGAATTAAAAAGCACTTTCTTGATCTGGCAGCCCCTATTTGCTTGGCTTTGTGTAGCTTCTGGGAATAAGGCCACATAAACGGCTATTCTTTGTTTTCAGTTATGGTGGATATTCCTGTGAGAAACAGGACTGGCTGACTTTCTGTTTCAGACACTTCATCTAAATTAAAGAGATTGTTCATTTCAAACCTGTGTGACTTTATACTTCTGTGAAACACAAAAGAAGATCATTTAAAGTTTGTTGAGATACAAACAACAGTGGCACCCATATCCTCTTTGGTATTCCACAGAAGAAATAACTCATACAGGTTTGATATGACAAGAGGTGAGTTAATAATGTAAAATGTTTTGTTAGACCTGTCATTTTATTGTACAGGACATTTACCTCAGTTTCCCTTGACAGACTCCCCATTTGAGATAAATCTTATCTTAAAATCAACTATGAAGCGATACAGTGACCTAAATGTCTAAAAAAAACACCTTGGGTCACATCTTGCCCACAACAAGGAAAGAAACGCTTGAGTTACCAGCCCAGAAGCCACCGTTACGCATAACAATTTCAGTTCATATGATCCAGTGTCGTCCCGTACTTCACACAACAATCACCCTTTTTATAAATTTCACACCCTGTTCCTACAACATCATAGTCATAAAAGACCATGTAATGAAGATAACATTTAATGAACAACGCTTGGCTTAAATACTGACTCTTTGCTTTGTGTGTGTGTGTGTGTGGTAACAAACTCTCCAAGTTGGCAGGCAAAGGTGTGGAAGAGGTGTGGAAAAAAACAAAGCTTGTATCAACAGCAAACAACTGACGGAACCGTTTCTGTAAACCAAAAGCAGAACTAACTCACGACAAAGAGTTCAAATAGGCAAGTATGTGCAGGTGGAAACAGTGACAGTAAGTTCTGCTGTGCTGGTGGTGTAATCAGATTATGCTGTGAAGTTCTGAGCCCTTGATCTCAATGTTGTGGAGGCGGTTCGGCGGAGACTCAAGACGCTTGAAGTCTCAGCTTTACACGCTCGTATCTGTTACACAAGACTGAAGAAACAAGAAAACATGGTGAAATCCTTCTCACACGACCGACCAGCAGTGAGCGGATGCGTTACCATAACAACCAAAATCATCCTGTGTCAAAACAAACAGAGTTACAGTCAATTTATCCCCGAACCGGCACATTCATATGATGTCATATGTTGATTACTGTAGTACGGCTTTGAAGGGAATATATTCTGTAATTTAGACTAAATTTTTACTATTTTTACTTATGGTATAATGCTGTCACAGTGGCTGACCACATTTGAAATACTGTAGTTTTCGTCTGTTTAAACATGACTAGCATTATTGCTCATGCGATGTGTGAAACTTCGTTACGCTAGTCAGTCAAGTACAGACATGAATGATGCATCAATCCATGCAGCTGGTTGAGTAGAGGTCTTCTTTACAACCATTCACTGGTAACCATAAACATTTTAAATGTTTTTGTTACTGACAGAAATTATACGAAAACGTTCTTACAACGTAAAATTGTTAGCTAGGTAATAGTCACTTGGGAGTAAGCAACCACCTACTGTAGCAAAGCCTTAGCAACCACCTAAAACACTCTAGCAAAACAACTCAGAACACCTCAACCACTGCATAGCAATGCCATGGCAACCGTTCACAACACCTCCAGCATCCTGGTTGTGAGATCTGCACAGAGACACACACCTTATTCCAATAATGTAAAAGTCTAGCCATAGCAGTATAGCTGAGGTTTAACTTGCCAAACTCTATCAAACTCAGCAACGATGAGAACTGAACCCACAGTAAGTTTCAGTGTGTTAATCCTCAATGTTCTCTTTATACAGCAAGATAATCTACACCAGAGGTCTGTTGTGATCTTTCGTTCTCTCAAGCAAACATGCAGCATCATCTCAACCACACACACACACACACACACCACACACACACTCTGAGTAATTCCCCCACAGCCTCTCTGTAGCCTAATGAGAGATTGTGAATCTGCCATCTGGACACTAAAAGGCGCCAAGCAGGAGGCAGATTTAGGTTACATAACTTTCCAGGGGCTGGTACAGCTGAACTGAGAACAGATATGAGCTTTTGTTTTCTAACAAGGGTGATTATATGGAAAGGGGAGGAGCTGATTCTGGATCAGATATGCCTGGACACCATAAGAACTGTGTGCTCATGAAACATGGCCATGTGGGCTGACCAATATCACTCCATGTGCTTCTGTAGTTGATGTTAGCTCAGCACGGGTCCGTTTAATGGAGGCTGGCCTGGTTCAGAGAACATTCAGCAAAAAACATTTAGACTCAGACATGCATTAGGTTTCATTTCCCACATTTTTTCGCTGGACAGCAGTTGTGTCACTTATATTTCAACTATATTTTAATTTGGTTTTGGTAACGTGATTAACACCCCTTTAAAAATGAATGTAACAGTTACATACTACTGACCTACTGACATTAATTAACTGATTATTTAGTTTCAAAATCTACCAAGAGTCTAAAATTTTATGTTTCAAACACAATTAGCGGAAGAGAAGCAAAGATTATGAACTGCAGCTTTAAATAGCATGAAGTTCACAGTATATTACATTATCCATCCTGCTCTGCAGATAATATCATTAGCCATTAAATACAAAAAATATCAGCACTTTATATAATGATGCTTCTAATCCAATAATAAATTTGTTTACAATCCCTGAAATACCTGGAACAGTGACTCCACTCCACAACTATAACCTTTTTGTGAGGAAACAGTGAATGCACTTCTTTGACAACAAACCTAAGCCTTGTTTTAACTACCTCAACAGTGTGTTACTGTCTGCAAGAGCAACAGAAAGTTCCAGCACTGCCAACACAACCGACCCAGAAAACTGTGAATGAGTTTAAAAAAATGTCTTGCGTTTTTTTTCTGAGCATCCCCTGTCTGCGCCTGTCGTGTGTGACAACTCTATTCAGATTTTTAGATGACTTCCTGTCAGTCTGTCACCATTTCTGCTTTTCCCTCTTTTCCGAAAAGACTGGTGATGGTATTACAGCATCTGTGTGGATTTTAGTTTTAATGAACCTCCTTCCACTCTGTTTCGATTTCAAATGGTATTTATTGAAAGAAGAAGTGATGGAGCAATTATACAGTAAGTCAAGGGTTTCTAGCGGCGCTGCTCCAAAACTCTCTTGAGATTTGAGACCTCAGACCATCTGTTGTGCTTTAAAATTGTGAGTGAAATAAGAGAGAGAGAAAGAGAGAGATGGAGAGAGAGAGAGAGAGAGAGAGAGTTAGAGTTTGTCGCTGAAGAGAAGCAGAAGTTAGACAGAAGAAAAGCCCACATCCGGTAACTGTGTAGTGGAAATGCAACTGCAGGGTGAAACACATCAACGCTGTGCAACACTGTGTGTGTGTGTGTGCGGACGTTCACACAGCTGGTGTAGCGACACACCAGTTCTCACTCATGCAAACACTGCGCATTATGCACATTTTTATCACAGGTCTATATGTGCTTCAGGTTTGGACATGCTGAAAGCTGCAATTTGTAACTTTGCCCTCTACCACCATCTCTGTTTAAACACAAAATTACATGTTACTTTACAAACTTTTCCTCAAACACACTGAAGTCAGATAAAAACCAAAGTGACATTTCCTGTGAAATTGCTTAAAATTATAAATCGTTGTTATAAACTTAGCATTGGGAAACAAAAGCTAGTGTCTAAAATATGTCTTAAAATCTGTCCTGTACTTGCTCAGTAACTGATTTTTGTTTATAATTACCACAAAAAAGTTAGAGATTGCAACTTTAACAAAACTGACCATGTAGACACACACATGCAGTCACACAAACCAAACACTGATGGCCTTATAGAACCTGACATAAGAAATACAACACCACTCCGATCACACTCCCCTCCACCCTGAAATCTAAAGTTGATTTGCATAAACCAAAACTAAGGCCTCACGTTTAATATTCAATAGTATTAGCCACATTCTAATACAGCAGGAAATGCTTTCAGAATCTGAACGACCGTGTATTTTTCACTAGCAGAAAAGATGGAACTATTATTTTGCCTGGATCTTCTCAAACGTTGGAGTTACGCCTGAATAAGTCACACAAAAGTCAACCACTACATGAAATGGTTATTGTACTGACTGTTTACAGAGTCCTGTCTGTCAACTCGACTTCCTGGTTGTCACCAATGACATCATTGGGTGTTGACTGGGCTAAAGCTTTCTTTTTTTTCCTTCAAACTGTTTTAGTCTCAAACACAACATGGAAATTCATTTAGGACACCCGGCACACTGCAATCGACAGTAAAATTACATCACAGCGGTGAAAGTACACAGGTCAAAAATCAGAAAGAAACAACAGCACACCGGTCCCTTAAGAATTTTTAACCTACCATGATGAGACTCACACTCACATGACATTACCCACAAACTAGTTAACAGGAAACATTCTCAAAATGTAGGCTAATATTCTCTAAAAGTTCACTGAAAGTCATCAGAAAATGAATGTTCTATGTAATGTCAATTTTTAACATCACATTTGGTTTCAAAAATGTTATTTTCAATTGGTAGTCAAACATTTCATTTTAAAGCACTTTTAAAAACCAATACTGTTAATACAACATCAAACTATAAATTGTAAACACTGCTAGAACATTTAAAATAACATAACTTTTATACATTACTTTATATTACCTTTTACATACATTACTTTATATTATCTAATGAATACATTAGAGATGTATTCTTACCAAAACATTGCTAGTCATTTTCCAGTGTTAAACTATTACAAACAAAAACAATATTATATTTCCCAACAGAATGTTTGGAATTTTCTAATGAAGGAGTTTGTTTGCTTGTTATGGCCACTGAACGTGAATGAACAGGCAACCGAATGAGACCTAAACCGGCCACACAGACAGTCAAATAATGCTGTGAAAGTCTAATAAACAGTTATTAGGCCAATATCCAGACAGACCGAACCACTGTAGACAGTGCCATGCCTACAGGCTAATATTGAACAGGAAACATCACTAATGGGCTGTAAGAGATCAATGAAGTTACTTTAGCAAAATAAAGCAATGAGGAAATAGTGTCTTCGAGAACATAATCTGGGTCATCTCTACAAAACTATTCAAAAAACACAAACAAACGAACCTAAAACATTGAACACATGACCTGGGTAAATGAAAAGAAGATAAAAGGAGAGATAGCAACAAAAAGAGCTAACATGATGGCAACAGACAGGGTGAGATACAGAGAACAAGGGTGAGAGAGAAGCCCACCTCAGACAATGGAGATGGGGTCTTGCCGAATGGGCTTTCAGTTGGGGGCGGCGGGGGAAGAGGAGGGTCCCTATTTCGGGAATATCACGACAATGGGAGCAGCCCACAAGCCTGTATTATCGAAAAAAGCCTCCCTCCCTGTTTCTGTCAGCTGCTGTGAGGCTTAGTTGTGGTATGGAGCGTGTATCCTTCTGAATGAGAGACTGTGTTACTGGCTACTCGTTCGTGCCTCAGGCACAGTCACAAGTGTGTGGGAGCCGTTCGGAAACAAATATTTTCCTCTAACCCACACAGAAAACTACATTCACTGCTCTTTGCAGGATTCCTCCTCATGCCCTTTTCCTGATATAATTTTTTCCCAGAATTCCTCTATGACGGTTACATATGCAGCAGTCCCTTTCTGCTTTGCTTTCCCTCTGTCCAGTTTAAGTTGCTTTTTCTATTAGCTGTATTAGTATTATTTCACTAGGCCGCAGAAAACAGACACAGGATGTGATGTCACCTTCACCTTAAACACTGAGACTAGACTGTCAAACTATCGTGTCATTGCTGTTGCTGTTGTGATGTCAGCAATAGAGATATTATTGCTCAGGTTATGAGATTGTGTACTGCACTGTTTTAAAGGTGTCTGGGTGGATTTGAGACCAGGCTTTGTTTCCTATCACGGGAATTACAGAGAAACAGACACACACCCTGCAGCAGGTTTGAACCCCTGACCTTCCTGAGGGGAAGTTAGTCCATATTGGAGAGCAATTTTCAGGAGAAAGCGGCTCTCAGTGTGCGTCTCGACTTAGGTGGATGAAAGAACTAAAGCTGGGCTTTAAAATCCTTCCCTTCATAGATCTTTGATCCAAAGCAACACTGTCATCAGCCTCCCACCTCACAGGCCACACAAAGTATTACTTAAAATACACATTTCAACTGCAGCCAACAATTTTTGGAGAAATATTTAAGCGCCACCTAGTAATCATGTTCCACCTTACAGCAGGTGTGTCTTTGGAAAATGATTTTTATACACTATGCTAGGATTTACAGCAAGTACAAAGGGCGGTTATAGGCCTTGTTCCTCTGTCCCACACCCTCGGGCTGATCCCAAACTGTCGCATGGATTTCTAAGTGTCAGCTGTACAGTGGTTACCAAGGCAACATGGTTATCCATGCAGAAAAACGTTGTCAAAAACCTCTACAGAAGAATGAAGACTATTGGACGATCTAGACCTATAAACTGATCTCACCACGCTTTGCAACCAGGACCGATAACCAATGCAAGTCAGTCAGTCAGTCCTGATCTATGCTGATATAGATTATAGTGGCATCAACGTTCAGTAAATACCAAATTTATGGTATTACGTATTAACAAGAATGCCATTAAATGCCAGTCATTAAAACCCATATTGATCGCAAAGTCAATTCTGGGGTTACAGCTCTGCTCACAGCCAAAACCGAATATGCGTGCCATGAATATTTTAACTTCTCAGTAACTCATCACAGGATCACAAAACAAGTTTCAAATAAGGTACAGGAACTGAAATGAGTTGAAATGGCATGAAATGCCACAAGCCGATATTATCTGTGGCTTCAGCCCAAACAAAATGGTGAAGAGCACTGATGAAAGAAACTCCTCCATAAGGCTACAGAACATGTGCGTGTGGGGGTTTGTATGGCTCCAAGACAAACTGCTTTATAGCCACTTTGTATAAGAGAGGAGCAGATGGTCATATTAGTGCTTTTGGCAAGATAAATCTCACCAGTCTGAATTAGCGCATCCAACCCCTACCAATGCGATGCGCTATAACGAGCTGTCGACAGAAACCAGGTTTATATCAGCGATCAAACTCGACTTTTATGGCACTGAGATCAAATGTTAAGCCGCACAGCGAGTCTGTGGTAAGATGGCTCAGAGTCAGTTTCCCGTTCACAACAGGAAGAGCAGCTGAGCGCAGATGTCTTTAATTTATAAAGCAAACTATAAAGCAAACAAACCAGCCCGAAACTCAACAAATCTGAGTTTTAAAACGCAATAGAGTCCCTACAGTTCGCGCATGGGGTGTGATACACTTTTGGAAACTGTGGTGAAGACGATCGACTGATCAAGATCAAGTATAAGATCCGCTTTGGGGGGCTCGGGCGGTGGGGATGTTGATGGTAATGCTTGTAGACCCCTGCAGATGGGGCGCAGGTGAAAACACCCTAACAAAGGACATTAAACGCACCGATCCACTCCCTCCCCCCTTCGTCCGCTTTATTAAAGTCCACTTACCTGCGTGGGTAATGTCGGACAGATCATAGTTCTTGGCGGTCCGGGGAAACTCCTTTAGTTTGCGGTTGGACAGGATGAGCGCCCCGCTGGACGCAGCCTCCTCCAGCGCCTTCTCCACGCTCCTGCTGGCCGCTACGGTCGCCGGCAGCTGGGCTCCATCCCCAGCAGCCATCAAACACTTATTATGGCCAAAATCTTACGACGATCGCCACTCCTAAAAGTTCATCTCTCCCGGGGGGGCTTCGGTAACGTTTCACACAGGTGAAAAGTATGTTTTTGTACTCCTAAAGTGATGTTAAATCCGCTGAAGTTACGCTGGACGCAGAGGCGCGGCGGGTTGACAGCCAATCTGCCGGAGGGAGCGGAGAAGCGAGGGGGCGGAGTTACGGATTGAGCAAGTCTTGATTGACGGAGCGGACACACCCAAAACGCGACGTTAAGGAAACGTACACAAAGCGCAGCAGTCATCGGAAGGGGGAAATGATAAAGTTTTGCTTTCTGGAGAATTGCGATAAAATGTAAAAGGTTTAGAGAAGTTCAACCTCGACAACGTGTTTCTCATTGTTTGCACAATGATGCACACAGATTAAAATGTTGATTTGATGGTTTCGTGTACATCACAAAACGTGTTCCTGTTTCCACATCCATTAACATGACATGTTCACTCACTGAAAGAGCAGGAAATGAAGGACATAAATATTACATTAACAATTACAGTTGGCTCTTACTTTGCTGTCTGTAGGAGAGAGGGTCCAAACACAGTTTCTATTGTCTGATATTGCATGAATTGTTCAAACATCAGTTTAGAAAAAAGATAACAGTTATATAAACAGATAGCAGTCATCGCTGTACATATGTGTGTGAAATACACTTTAACTGTTTATTATAACAGTCCCTGTTTAAACAGTGGAATGCAATAAATAATATACATCTATGAAAGATGTTTCTTGGGTTCAACTGGGCTGTATTATTAGGATACGCACAAAGCATTCACATAGTCATTGCTTACTCATGCATGCTCAGAGCCTATCCGTTTTCACTGTGAGTTGTGTTTTAGAGGAAAAAAATGGGTCACCAAATTATCCATTATGTCATTGCTCCCAATGGACAAAACAGGGGGGAAGAGAGGGATTGAGTTAGCCCAGAGGAAGAGAAGACATGAAGGGTCGTGAGAATGTGTGAGGTCATCACAGATACGAAGCTCCTCACAGGATCTGTGCTAAAAATGAATGGCCTATAGACTAAAACTGAAAAATGGTGTATTACGAATTTAAACAGGGACCATCAAATGTGATGTGTATGTAATCTTTGTGTGTTTCTTGTATTCTCTGTGTTCTCTCTTTGTGGCTTTTATTTGGTCATTGTGCAATTTTGCAATTGTTTGCATTTGTACACATTTATTTGACAGGCAACTTTTATTGCTTTCAGGGTGAATTATTTGTCATTAGATAAAAGTTGTATGCATCCATGTTGCCCGACTGTGGACAGGTTTTCATGCAAGGCTGCAGTCTAGGGCCAGCAAAGACCAAATCTGAGAGCATAACAACAGAAGTGAAGGCCGTACACAGCATTTGTGGGCTGTGTAACAGCGCCCCCTGTTGTGCGAAGCCGTGTTAACAGAGAGGAGCCCTTACGGGTGACACATAAAAACATTTGTTTAAAGAGTGATTATCAGCATTTATATGCATTTTATGCACTAATGTTTTTGTTTTATGTGTTTTAGACATTTTTGGTGCACCCTCATAAAACCCCGTATCGTTCCTTCCTCTGTTTTTCAGGGATGAAGGTGACATGAATCCGGTGCGCGGCGCCTTTAAGCAGCAGCGCGTCTCTGGTTGGTCCCGGTAGGTTCACGTGCGCTTTCCCTGCTGTGGAGGGTCAGTGTGGTCCTCTGTCTTTCCCTCTGAACAAGGTAGGATACAACGTTAAACGATTTTAAGGTTAAACGTTAGGACAACAGCATATTTCTGCTTGCTAAGTGGTGACATGAACGATAGCTTTACCACAGGAATGCTAACACACGTACAGCGCGTGTGCAGTGTTGTGCTAACGGTTATTTCTTGTTATTTTCTAATACACAGAAATTATCTACTACATATTTGCGGATTAAACTTCGCCAACAAAAACTATATAAGTACTTTTGAAGCACATTGTGCGTGAATACGTGCTGGTATTAAGATACGTTTTGTAACTGACATTGAACTTTGTATTGCGTTGATAATTGTCACGTATTAACTTCACTGTTTATTTCCTGCTAGTCCAAAATACAGTTTTTGCGAAATCTGATGCTGTTGGACTTAGACACTGCTTTCAAAGTTTTGCCAAAGTATGTCACATACAATCACAAGTTGTATAGCTGTGGAGGTTATTAGGGAATACACGTTTTAATTCCACAACATCTATACAAATTTAGTTGTATTATTGGCCACTGTAAATATAACCTCTCCATAAAAAGTCACATACAGTTATTTTTCTGTGTAAGTTTTTTGTCTTCATCTTTTTGAAGTGTCCTAGCTTCAGAACATGAGCTTGCCTGCTGTCACTGATAAATACGCTGTTCCTGAGAAGATGGCTGAGAAGATACCAGATCTTCCCTGTGGTCCGCTGGACATCTACAGGAAAAAAGCTTCATTCAACTGGAAGGATATGATGCTCTTTCTGGAGGGCGATGATGCCATTGCTTTTAAGGTAGGGTGGGATATCTGTTGTCATGTTTTTCATTTTTGTTTATTCTTCTGTTCTGTTTAATAGTTGCATGGAAATGCATTAGTTTGCAGGACTGCAAGATATATAGGAATTATATCACAATGTGTGTATCGTAATGGTTTGCAATAACCAAATAAACGTTAAATGTTAGGTACTGTCACAGTTGTGGGTCGATGCAAAGAGTATGGCATGCAAATGTTTTTTGGAATATGAAAAATTGTGAAAATTCTATATATTTTACATTTCAATATATTTTACATTGACTTTGCAAACTTAAATAACTATCATACTGAATATTATTGTGTTTTTCTTCAAAATAGTACAGCTCTGTTAGTTTGGATAGGGTTTCAGTTCAGTGCACAAACGAAGATTGTTGAATATTCTTTACTTTTGTGGGCAGCAACATGTGTTCAGAACTCTGGAGAACGACCCACTGTTTGCCCAACAGCCTGGTGAGGATATTCCCATGGAGAAGATGAGAGAGCTCACCTTCCTTCGCTGTAAACAGTTGTTTAAATACAACTTTCTGACACAAGATGAAATCATGCAGAACCCACTGAAGTTGTCCATCCTTAGCGACTGCCTGGGAATGTATGATTGGTCTTTAGGAGCAAAGTACAACCTTAACAAGGGGGTAAACTCATTTTACTGCAGTGCACTCCCACATGTCCTCATAGTTTTACACCTGTTTACTTTTACATTTACTTTCCATGTAAAAATACTGTAAATATAAGTAAATGTAAATTTACTTTACATCTGTAAAAATGTGGATGCCAACCATTGAGCTAAAACACGACCCTTTCCAAAATTACGTTTAGTGGTGTTTCAATATGTCAAAGTAACTTCATTTAAACCCTTATTGTTTGTTTTATTTCGTCTTTGTTAGATGTTTGGCGCCACAGTGCTGAACACAGGATCCCAGAGGCACTTTAAATTTGTGCAGGATATTGATGACATGATGGTAAATCTTTCTTCCTGTTTGCTTTCCATTATAAAGAATAAATATTGAACCATTAGATTGTGAAATAGTTCTTGGTAGATTGCACTAATAGCTCAAGTGTGCTAAAAAACACTAAATAAACAAAGAAACGCTAAATATGCACTATGTTTTGCTAGCAGCACAAAAGCAACACGAATTTGCACAACATCAATTGTGATTTATCTATGGTTTACTAAACATTTTTTTTCAGGTTTTAATTACATTTCTGTGTGTTTAAAATAATAGTGTAAAATGATTTAGACAAGTGACTTAAGAGAACAAGGCCATTTTAAAATGCTTAACAAATGTAGCTGAAAACACTTTGTAATGCACTTTGTACTTTATACATGGCATGATTCAAATTTATATGTTGCCTTTGTTCCAATATAGATAGACGCGAGTTATAAACCATCTATGCTGCTGACAGCATGGTAATACAGTTTCTGTGTGTATTAGACATTTGGATGCTTTGCGCTGACAGAACTGAGCCATGGCAGCAACACACGAGCAATGAGGACAACAGCCAAATATGATCCCAGCACTCAGGTACATCATTACTTTCTGTTTTAGTCGATGAATGGGATATTGGGTCACCAGTACCAGTGTGTGGGTCACCAGTACCAGTGTGGGTCACCATTCTGTGTCTACACATCACTTCACATTCACTTTTAAAAACAGCAGAAAGAGAGGCGTTTAAAGGGATAGTTCATTTTTTTGCATGCATGTTGTATCACATCTATAGACTTCCATCTTTCTGTGCAAAATACACTTTTGAGGGAGAATTTGAAACAATGCATTGCATATATTTATCTATTGATTTATACTGTTTATCATTATTACTATGAACTGCACCCAGTGGCCACAGCAAATCTGTTTTCTCAAACTGATTTTGTTTTCTTTAGGAATTTGTGATAAACTCTCCAGATTTCGAAGCAGCAAAGTTCTGGGTTGGGAATTTGGGGAAAACAGCCACTCACGTGATTGTGTACGCCCAGCTCTACACACCCGATGGAGAATGTCATGGCCTGCACTCTTTTATTGTCCAGGTATGTATGAAAATACAGTCTCAGTTTATTGGTTTGGATTATGTTGGTTTATAAGAGAAGCTGTTTAAATGAAGCCTGTTTTTAGGTCAGAGATCCTAAAACATTGCAGGCAATGCCAGGAGTGATGGTTGGGGATATGGGGAAGAAACTGGGTATGAATGGTTTGGATAATGGGTGAGTTGTCCTGCTGGACTGTGGACTAAAAGTTTGGCGTTTCAATTATAACGTGTTGCCAGTAGATGGCGGTATACATCAAGGAAATCTATTGATGGACGTTTCAAAACGATGTAGTATTTTCTGTGTTAACGCTTATATCAATCACACAATAAAGTCTGCAGTAATAGCAATGAATGTTATTTGTTTTTCCCCCACTTCAGTTTTGTTCTGTTTCATAATGTGAAAATTCCACGGGAAAACCTGCTAAACAAAACGGGAGATGTTACGCCAGACGGTCGCTACGTTTCACCGTTTAAAGTAAGTTTTACAGTAAAGTTTTTAAGCAAATCTGTGACTTTTTTTTAACTAAATAAAAGTTGTGAATACAAGAAATTCTTGCATTCAACAAGATGGGAATCAAAGGCCCCTGAAAATCTTATCATCACAGGAGAAACTGGCCTGTTTTGTGTTTATGCCATGTAAACTCTTTGCTCCCTCTGAAGAGAAAACACTATTGCACCAGCAGCCGGCTGTGCTATGCAAGATATAAAAGAAGGAATCTGCTCTGCTTTCATTTCAAACAAACAGGGAGTTTTTAATTACAGTCCATCAGCCATTCTTACTGGCAGAAACACATAAAGAGGTGTTCTGAAAACAAACAAAGAGAGAGAGAGAGAGAGAGAGAGAGAGAGAGGTTACAGATTTTAGTGATGCGTGGCTGCGTCTGAAAGGTTTGTTTGTTTGCACTGTCTCTCCTGAAGAAGTGAGCTATCGTTGTTGCATATCTCTGTTTAAAGCCTGTCCACACAAAGAAAGAAAAGTTTAACAATTTTATTAGCGTTTCACACCAACAGATGATAAGTTACTGCTAGCCCAGCAGCTATGTTACTGCTAGCCCCACGTGAAACACTTAATGTGTAAGCCCTTTAAATAATGAAGGATTTAATTGGCTATAATAACTAATGTATTAGTTATTATACTGTGAACATCCCTTTGGTTTTGGCTTGCGTTGTCTCTGCTATATGTCTAGTTTCTTTGATCTGGTTTCTCTTTATGTTTTCGTCTTATGTCACACTCGCAGGACCCCAATAAGCGGTTCGGGGCATCCTTAGGGGCTCTATCCGGGGGAAGGGTGGGCATCACCAGGATGGCACTGGTCAATCTGAAGCTGGCTGTGATAGTGGCCGTGCGATTCTCTGCCACACGCAGACAGTTTGGACCCAGAGAAGACGAGGAGATTCCAGTCCTGGAATATCAGTTACAGGTCAGAGTTCAGACAGTAGAAGTAAATCATTTATTCACCTTCATGTCATTTCAAACCGGTGTGAGTTTATACTCTGTGCAACACAAGATAATTTGATGTGACACTGCTGCTTAATATTTTGATGTGTCTCAGTGTTTTGTGTCTGTACAATGGAAGTCAATGGGGGCAAATGTTTGGTTATTAACGTACTTTAAAACATCTTTTTCATCATCCTCAGAAGCATAAAAAGTCATACAGTTATTAAATGACATGAGAGTGAATAAAAATGTGAATGTACCAAAAACCTGTGTGTGTATGTGTGAGTGACATACAAGTTGATTAATAGCTAAACTGTTAATAGCTATTCTTATTTTAGCAAAAATAAGACTTAGTAGGTGTCCGGTTTGCTAGTTTTGAAATGCAAGGTCAAATCAACAGTTATCTTTCTGAAGAGACACATTTCTTTACCTTTAAGCCTAAATGTTGAAACGCATGTTGTCTGTCAAATGTAATATTTAAAAAAAGTAATATATAAAAGTAATATTTGTGTGTTTTATCCTCGGCACAGCAATGGCGGTTAATTCCATACCTGGCTGCCGTGTACGCGCTGGAGCATTTCACCAAATCCTTCACCATGAACTTTACTGAGTTTCAGTTTGGACTCGTGATGAAGGACAAAAGTGATAGACAGGTACAGATTAAACTCAGAGAGAATATTGTAGGTGCAAAAACATCAGCAAAATCCAACTGTTATTATTATTCAGCGAATGTAATAAGAGTTGATTAGCTGTCAGGTCTGATGGAAACATCTGATCACCAAATCCTGAGGTTCAGGATCTTCTCATACTGTTAACTGCTCTTTCATCACAGGCTGAATTGGGAAGAGAGATTCATGCCTTGTCATGTGCCAGTAAACCTCTGGCATCCTGGATAGCCCAACAAGCCATTCAGGAATGTCGGGAAGCTTGCGGAGGACACGGATACCTTGCCAGTGAGAAATCTCTTAAATCCTTTAAAACAAAACAAATCCTTCAAACCCATCTAAAGTAAATGAGAGACTTTGGAAGATAATGGTGCTGTGATGATAGAACTTCAGAAGAACTTTATCTTTTATGTTCTTTTAAATTATTTTATGTTTAAAAGAATTTGAGGGTGTATTGTTATTAATTTATATTTAATAACAATCTACACGGCATGTTCTTTGAAACATGTATTTGCAATGGAACATTTAGATTATTTGTAACAACTTTTTTCTATACATTGACCACATTCAGCAGTTATTTTACCTTATTGATCCAACAACCATATACATACCATATACAGGAATCACATAACTATTGTACTTCTGAATTTTGGAATAGCACATTTGACCTTTTTGAAGCTTAACATCTCATGGAATTTTGCTATATTGTCCTTGTAAGGAAAATTATTAAACAGAGGTTCTTTAAAAGGTTTCTATTGTATGTAGTTTTAATCCAAAGCAATGTGAGGGTGAATAAATAAAGAAAAAATTCCTTTATCCTTTCGTTGATCTTTCCGTCTCCAGTGAATCGACTGGGAGACATGCGGAGCGACAACGACCCGAACTGCACGTATGAGGGCGATAACAACGTTATCCTGCAACAGACCAGCAACTACCTGCTCAGCTGGCTGCAACAGAAAGAGCAAGGTCTCTAAACTTTATCTGACACTTCACCTCTGAGATTGAAGTCAAGATGTCATTTCTTTGTAGAAAACATAGACAGAGAAACAGATAGTTATGCTAGGACAAAACTCATACTGTAAGTGTTTACTGATCTCTACATCTGATGGTGTTGTTTTTATAGACATGCAAATCTGAAGACGTTTGTGTGTGTTGTGATGAGAGCTTTGTTTTTCTCTTCTCCAAAGGTAAAGGGAAGATTGAATCCCCTCTTGAGACGGTGAACTTCATAGAGGACATAAGCAGCATTCTGCAGAGCAAGTTCACAGCTGCCTCGGTGGAAGAGTGCATGAACTCAGCCGGTATGCAACATTAACTGTAGATTCTCCATAACAGGAACACATACACACACATACGTATACACACATGCACACACACACACACACACATACACATCAGAAACCCAGCCTGTACTCTACCTCTCTTATTCACTCACATTATACAGTATGTCCACAGGAACAGGAAAACAGGAAACTGTTCTTCATTGCATTTATTTGTACACAAAGTTCTTGAGTTTTTCTGTCTTGCATCTGTTTAATAACAAAGTTGCTTTTTCATGCACAACCAGAATCAAAACCTAATCTTAAGATCACCTAAAACTCTTTCTTTTGCTTCCTTGTGCCTTTCTTTAGAAACTTTAAATCTAAATTAAATTTGTGTTAGTTGTTTTTCAGTTCATACAGATCATGGAGATTTTACAGCTACTTCACACACGAAAGATAAATAAACTAAGAAATTTATTTCATTCATATAAATTAGTACTTTGTTCATATTGCGTTTGTACCTTTAAGTTAATATACGTATATTAAGTTAATATACGTTAGTTTCATTAACAAACATTCTGTTGTGAAATCTGAGATGTTTGTGTGTAAGCTGCCCTCGCTGTAACGCATTATCTAATAAAATGAGAACCACACCACCACCGCACACAGAGAGAGACTGTAAGAATCTGGTAACATTGCTCCTCGATGCTGCAGACGGCTCCAGCACCAGAGTTTTACATGCAGAACCGGGCTGCACATCTGCTAAACATCTGCTCTCTTTATTGACATCATTCCACAGCTGGTGACTCAACTCACTGTTGCCTGGATACAGGGGTCAGAGGATCATTGTTTTAATTTCACGAGAAGAGGGAGGAGATTGTTGGAGTTTGAGTTTGTCACCAGTTACATCAAGCACCCGGCGTGTTTTTAAGCTCGAAACCAGGTTTAACACTGCTACACATATCGGCTGATTTACATCAAAACTTTAGATCTCATTTCTGTGTGTAACAGATTCATTCCAGGTGTTTCATTTATATAGATTTCTAAACATACGTTGCTGTATTAAACATCGTAAAGATGTTTGTGCCTTGATTAGCGTTAGTTGGTAACTTGAGAAAGTTGGTGTTAGATTGAAATTGGGTTGTTTTCTAATTTACTACGTCTCTGAGTGGATAAGAAAGCAATTTGTGGCCGTGTTTTTCTTGAAAGATGTGAAATGTTTGGTTTGACCTGTTCACACACTGATTTGCTTTGTCGTCATGGTCATTAGATCCGGATTAACCAATTCCTCATACTGTTAACACATAACACAAATGCACAGAAATTCTTCTTTTAATGGACCCAAAGTTCAGGTCAGTTTTGCGTCATGTGTTGGAGAATTACGATCAAGCCCTCCACCATCCAAAACATGAGATACCTTGTTTTTTAGTCATGGTCCCCACCCAGATACCTAATCCATGATCGAATGCGTGTTTGCACCAAAGCTCTGAAAACAAACCCAGTTTGGAAAAACCCTTCCAGTCCCTCTGTCCTACTCACCCAACTGTACCTCCAGTATATTATTGTTATTGTTCTATTCAAAGTCTTTGATTATTTACGTGTTAAAGAGAGCTTTAACATTTGACTTAATTCACTTTGCTTTGGAACGCAATAGTTTCAAACCCAGATCTTGTATTTCATTTCCAGGTTCTTGCTCAATGTTATGCATCATCCCTGTGTCCTTTTTAATGTTATTATAACATTTGACTTGTTCTCAGTACCTCTGGCGGCTTATAAGTGGCTGGTGTGTTTCCTGTTGGGTGAGAGCCAGAAGAAGTTGTTGCATGAGAGATCTTCTGGACTGGGAGACTTTGAGGCCCGAAACAACAGCCAAGTATGTTTTAATCCTGAATGTATCACACAATGTGATTCCCATAAATTTACCAATTTGTGTTTATGGTGTTTACTGGCAGCTCAGGAGGAGAATGTATCTGCAGTATACTGTATACTTTGTATACTTTGTTTGTTTCTGTAAACACATTTAAATATACAGAGTCAGGCATTAGGCTCAGGGCATTTTTAATTGACCTTACAGGTTTATGTTTTAGGGACAAGGGACAAAGTTGATTCTCAAATGATTCTAAATCTTCTGTAATGATTTCAATCATTTCTGTGTGTTCAGTTCAAATCACAACTGTGCTTGCATCAACTCTCCTTGACCTTTGACCCTTAGTTTTTATAGACTATTACAGATTATATGGTGCAGATCATTGTTTGTCCGTCTTTGTCCAAATCTTGAGATTTCCTGAAATATGTGCGTCTGTTAACATTTATGTATCTGTTTCTGCACTCAGCTGTGATTTGAATTGAGTAGCTGCAGATTCCTTAGTGTCTGAATCTACAGTCAAGTTTTTCAAGATGTTATTGTATGTGATTATTAAAGAATCTGAGTGATTGGGTTTAATGCAGTCTATTGGTTTCCATTAGTACTGTCTGTATAGTGCCGTCCAGTCTCGCATCTAATGTAGAACAGACCTGATTTTTCAAACATGTTTTAAACACTGAACAGACATTTGGCTCAGTCATATCTCTAATTTAATATCTGTACCACTGGGCCACAAATCCACATCACACCAGGCATTTCAAAGAACCACTGCTTGACTCTCACATCTTGAAGAATTTAAGATTTTCCTGCCATATCAGATTCATTTAGACGGATATATCTACTGTCTGTAAGGTGTGACAACTATAGAGTTACTCCATGGGGTCAAAGTCACTGGTATGATGTTTGAAAACCATCATGTTTCTGCTGTGAAAGTGTCACGGTTGGGTCAGATAGCAACACAGTAATAGAACTCAATGAAAATGAGGTACATGGGTGTGTGTTTCTGTTACAGGGCTCTAATTCATTCAAAAACAACAGTCAGAAAGATCATATGATATAATGAGTTTGGAGATAGACCAGGTTGAATGTCCAGACCTCAACTCTACTGCTTCAGTTTAACTGACTCTTCAAAATCTTCTGTATTACAACACATCTTGGTAGAGATTTAAAGAGTATTAGAAAAGATAAAAGACAGAACAATGTGGTTTTAAGGTAAACATGAAATCAGAATCACATATACTTGTACTTCTTTTGTTTTTAGTTTTTTTTTTGTTGCAAATGTCATGCATTTTTGTTGCAAAAGGGTGACTAAATGAAAGATTCCCAAACCTAACATAGTCCTGATGTATTTTAAATGCTTTTATCCAGTGCATTATTCAAACTGTGTGACCCTAAACTTTGGTGTAGACGCTGTGGCCTTTTTAAAATCCTGCCAATATTTAACACCGAATATTACTGCTGGTTAATATTAACATAATTAGGGCTACAGAAATTATGACTGAAATATGTTGTCCCACATTTAAAGAAAAAATGAAAGTCCCTTTTACACAATGCTAACCCAGCAACCACTAAACACAAAGCATCATTCACCAGCAACCAGACGTAAACACAGGCGAATTGCTGAGGTTGTAATTTTTCTTTCTGTCCAACCACTCCACTTATGTGTCGTCTGTGTGTCATGTCTCCTACTGTACTGTCACATCCTGGCTTGCGATTATGTGGGTCAGACTGTCCTCAGGTCACTTACTTACTAGACATGCCTGTTTGAATTTGTTTTCTGGTACACTCTTCTAAAACTCTTCTCTGTCCTTGTTTGACCTTAGGTGTACTACTGCCGGTCATTGGCTATTGCTTATATTGAACACACGGTTCTGCAGCGCTTTCAAGGCTTGGTTCAAGATAAACAGACTCCAGCTGGTCTCAGATCAGTTCTTGAGCGTCTGTGTGCTCTCTATGGCCTGTGGACTCTCACCAAGCACATGGCGATTCTGTATCAAGGTAATCCAATGGTCGCTTCACTGGTCTCCTATACATCCCTGATGGTATTGAGTTTAATTATGGGCTGTTTGTGTTTTAGGAGGTTATTTTTCAGGCCGGGATCCGGTTGACTTCATTCAGACAGCCATTCTCAGTCTGTGTGGGCAGGTGGGCTTTGTCCTAGTTTTTCCCTAGCCCAAATATATGTAGACACCTTCCCTAACAAGTGCAAGAAAGCTTTACAGTTATGATTTAGGCCATATCCAGGTTGCCTTGTCTGTTCCCTCGAAATCAAAGCCATGACCTTGTTATTTTTTAGTGTCATGCTCTAGTGTGGAGCTACAGGAAGTTATATAACAGAAAGTTCCATCTGACTGTCTCTGTCTAGTTAAAGGATGATGCCGTGGCATTGGTCGATGTGATGGCTCCTCCCGACTTCATCCTGAATTCACCCATTGGCAGAGCAGATGGTGAGGTAAGAGAACAAGCTAAAGTGATGCATGTACACATAATGAATGAGACTCACCCATCTTCTGTTGTGACCCTGATTGTGAGGTCATTTAAACACTTAGGGTACAGTAAGTATGAATTATTAAATGAAGTATGTTTTTCATTGCATTGTTGATACACTATACAAATATACATTATTTTTAGGCAGAATATTAATTAGTTAATGCTGCAATCCATCATTTTTGCCTCTCTGTTCACAAACTTTTCATTGTAAAGCTACAGTTGTAAACTTGTGTAAGGTGAAAAGATAATTTTAAACACTGTTATGTACTGTTATGTTCCATAACTAATAATTGTTCATTTTTAACCTAAAAAAAGTAATTCACCATATTTGCACATTTGTAAATAAAAAGGTCAAGTATTTTTCCGGCTAGTCAGTTAAATAAGTTGCCCTTAATACTGACAGCCAGTGATGATGTAATGTTTACAGGAAAAATTACAGTCAGGGTGTCACCATAAATATGAACCCTCAGCATGATTTAATAAAAGCAACAGATATTGGGTAATACAAAGCAAAATCTGAAGCAGGCTAGTGAATTAAAACTTTAAAAATTTTAATGAACAATTTAACAGGCCAATGCCCACAAGGGTTTTTAATTGTCTGTCCCTTTCAGAAACATAATTCTGACCAGACATGGTTACTGACTCATTTAAGCATATTCTCTTAAGCATAATGTTCTGATGTGTTTTCTGGCAGGCTGTAAATTTTTAAGCAAATAAACAGAGCTTTTATTGGAAGGCCAGACAGAACAGTCACATATTGTATATACACCCCACTGACACACAAACCTTTTACTCATTCTCCTGCAGGGCGAGACACTTGAATGTTTAGTTGGGTAGATCTTTACTGGAAGTAAAACTCCTTACTCTGGCAAGGGGTCCATTCTGTGACTCATCTAAGGTTCTGATAAAAGGTCCTTGATACTGTCAAAGGTTTCACTGTTATTGTTTTAGAACCAGAGGGGATAATAAGTGCTCATAATAAGTCATATTATGTCGACCTAATATTGGTCCATGCAACTCCATGTCTTCATGTGATAAATGCCCTTCGTTCTTTGTGATTTAGTATCAATTCTTCATGTGTTCTAGCTCTACAAAAACCTGTGGTCCACAGTCATGCAGGGCAAGAATGTTCTGGAACGTCCATCTTGGTGGGCGGAGTTTTGTTCGAACAAACCTGCCGTCGGATCCCTCCGAGCTAAGCTGTAACTCCTTGTGCTGGAGAACTGTTAACAGCTGCTTTGCCGTTCAGGCTAAACTGAACTACAGGAAGGTTGTAATTTGTATTGATGTGTAATTTAGCATTGATTGGGGAACAGTGAAGCATTTTTCTAACAAATTCTACACATCAAAATAAATACATTTTATAGCACTTATTAATTCAGTGTGCCAAGGTATGTATATCTATACACATCTAATTATGTACCACAAAAATTAATGTATTTTGACAAAAAGGATTTGGCAAATCCTTAATAAAATCCTTAATCCTAAATAAATCATCAGAATATATTTTGCAAAACCTTGTGCTGATGTCTTGATATTAATACATGCATTTATGTTATGATTCTCCATGCTGTAGTTTAAGACACATGGCAGCATGTGTAGTTTGACTTTAGATTCAGCTACAGAACCTGTATATTCATTTTAACAGAGAAGACCTGTTCGGAAAGGATTTCAACAATTCAGTGTTATTGTGATGTCACCACACAGATGTTCATGGTGAGTGTAAATGCAGGTGGGAATTGTTAACACCACGTCAACACTACAAGCAGGTGATGTGATAAAATCACACAATACAACACAGAACAGTCCCATTATAATCAACAAACCTGAGTAAATGCAGCTGTTTTGTCTAATGCATCTAACTGGTTGCATTTCTGCAGCAATATTTCATATCAGTGCCACATACAAGAAATTGTTTTGCTGGGAGTTTGGGCTGCAGGACGGAATTTTTAAAAAGCTAAAATGTTGCCCTTGAACAAGGTATGCAACGCTAAATCAACCCAGAGGAATCTCATGCTAAATTCAATGCTTAATTCTGACCTGTACATTATTTAGATAAAGAACAAGATAAAACTGAATTCCACAGTTCTTGCTAATTTACAAATTTCATTGTGAAGTGATTTTAATTTGTGAGTTTGGAAACAAACTGATGAAAAATATCAATAGAAATATTTTTAAAGAATATATTATATCTACTTCATTAGGTTTGACTTTTGCAAAATTCTGCAAAAAAGTTACAGTTTATGTTAATTTCCTACATTTATAGTTTTATATATTTAAATGTATATTTGCGGTTCCTATACTCTTAGTAATATTTATGTAATTGTTTGCACAGTCAAACATTATTTCTTATTTCTTTTAAGAACATTTATTATAAACATTATAAATGTTCATAATTTCTGTTTTTGCTGTGTGTTAACCTCCAATTCACCAGAACAAATTCCTCATATATAAACTCTTGGTACTTGACAATTAGGTCGATTTTGATTCTCTGTAAGTAGTAATTAGCTGCATTGTTGATCATTATTACTGCAGGACACTCCCCTGTAACACATCTTTGTTTGATTCATGTTATCACTCCATGTCTCTGTTTACACTATTTGTTCACAGCCACATCCGTCCCAAGTTGAACCGCTTGGGTGTGTTGGCCTAACACTTCCTCCACAACAGCCTGCAAACATGCTGAATCCGAGTCTGTCATCTGTCACCTCAGTGTCATGTTTATCTAACTCTTTAAAGTTCTCATTTCCTCTATGGTGACATGTGGTATTGATCTTGTGGTTTAAGGCCTAGATTTTGTGCTTCTTGGGACCAATTTACTCATATTAATTTAGAAATTATAGGTAAATTAAAAGTTATACTTAAGTGCCATGTGACTGTTTCTAACTTTTTAAAGTTCCCATTTCCTCCATGGTCACATGTGGTATTGATCATGTGGTTTTAGGCCTATGCTGTGCTTTACAGGACCGATTTACTCATATTAGTTTATAAATTATAGGCTACATGTAAGTTTAATTTTAACTTTAATTAGATAAGCATGTTTAAAAACCGTGGGAAGAGAAAAACAAAATGGTATTATTGGAGATACGTTCATTCTTGAGGCAGTGTCTTAAACACTTTATTAATGGCCAGTTGTTTTAGAACACGCCCCTCTCTTTCTGCACCAATCAGGATGGTCTAATGATTATCGCAAGCAGCTGTGTTGGTGTGAAGGTAGAAGATAAAGGCTAGTGTTCTGCGCTGGCAAATGAGAACATGTTGTTGAGATGTTTGGTGCCGCAAAACACTGTTCTCACATTTTTCTTCCTGTGGTTAAATATGTTATATAGTTTCACCTTGTTTGTCTGCTATTGTCTGTCACCTTTCAGAACTGAATGAGTTTCTTTTTCTCTTATTTGTCGCTGTAGCTGCTTAAGTGATCAAATGCAGGCTACAGTGTAATATAATAATGTATCAAAATGGCATATATCTAACCTTGCTAATCACAAGCTAAAGAGAAGAACGTGTTTGGCTTGTACTGGTCTACACGTGGCATCTATACAGCATGTGTGGTCACTCTGAATACTTCAAGTATTAATAAGTAGGAAGAAATGGAAAAATGCAGTCAAACCACAATGTTGGTTAGACCACAACATGACTGCCTTTCTGCAGTATATATAGATTTTATGAAGGCCTTCATCTCAGAAAACACTAAATTGTAGGTTAGTCTTGAAATTGCATCAGCCAGCACTGGCTGCCATTTTTGCCATGTCACTGCTAAACCAAAAAATGCAGGTTTAATGTGGGTATCTGTTTAATATGTGTGTAAAGCCTTTGATATCTGCTGGTTTCTATATGACTCCTACAGTTTGGGTCATTTAATTTGTGTTTTTAAAGACATAGTTTTTCATATAAGGCTGTTTCTTCACTGTATATTAAGTATTCAGTAGAAATGTTGACAGTTGTGCTTTTTGGGTTTAGTCTCAGGCAATATTATGGAATTATTTACTAGTATTTTAGCCAGATAGATGCCTGTCAGTTATTTAGTGTGACATACAGTTAAAATGTTACTGCCCCCAAATTATCTTCAGTTTTAATTTTTATATACATATTACAGTTTAAAGTCTTAATCTTTTCGATAAGATAATGATGTAGAGTGTTTTGTCTATGCATAGTTTGTGACGCTATCCTTAAAAACAGGCCTACATTAAGGAACAAGCTGAATTTGGAACGATCCTCCATTGTTTCCTAAAATATGGAGCTATGTGTCATGTCTGGATTTTGTGATCCAGGTCCTGTCCAGACTTTAGACATGGAGACAAAAGATTTGTGTGCTGGAAAATTCTGAGTAGTATTCCATCCATCCATGCGTTTCTCACCCAAATGTTGAATCACTAAACCTGATTTTAACACACCTGAAAAATCTGACTTAGACTTTCTTTTGCATTTTTATTTTTTATTTTTATTATTTACAACTGAGAGCTCTGTTGTACATTGTCATCCACAAGTATGCCAGTAAGAAACTCTTTTAAAGTTTTATTTTGTGGATTGAATGTTCGTAGATTCTGCTGAAGAGAACAACAATATGAACATTTTTATAAACATGAAAATCCAAAATGATTATCTTCTGGATCAAACCAAAACGTTAACAGAACATACAGACTGACAGAAAAGATTATGTGAACAGAACGTGTCTCATTTGGACCTTTGCTTATATAAAAACACAATAATCATATAAAAGTCATTCTATAAAACTCATTATAAAAGATCAAATCGTTGCACAGCAATTGATTCCTGCCGCTGGTGCCACAAAACAGATTTAGCTTTTGTAGTTTGAGGATAATTCTCACTATGTTTTAATCCTCATATTCTACATTACACATTTACAAGGTTTATTTTCATTGTGGATTAACTGTTCCCGGCACAAAAGCAGAAACTTCAAAAATACCACCAGCTTTGTCTTCTATACAAAATACAGTACTGCAAGTTTTATTTGCCATGAGTTAAATCATATTTTTCTTTACACCGGTTTCAAGAGTAGACTGTTGTTTTGAAGTGCCTTTCATACAAGCTCTCTCAGGCAGATTAAATATGGCTAAGGTTGTTAGCTTTCTCTCTGCTTGTAAAAGACATTTTTATTGTTAAAATGCACCGTTAGACACTAATAGACACCAATATCTTCTCTGTTGGTTTACGTTCAGAAAGCGATGACATCACTGCATGATGACATCAGGCTCGATGTTGAAGAGCAGGTCGTCGTTGCCACGGCGAACCTCCAGCAACAGGGTCATGTCTTTATTCAGCGCTTCCTTCAGATCGCTGGTGCTCATCAGAGGCTCTCCGTTCAACTTAACGATGATGTCACCGTCCTTAATGCCCCCTCTGAAATCAAATCAGAAAAATGACATCATAATCGGATGAGTATTGTTTAACTTATTCACTTAAACGTGTGTTTTCAACTTTTGATGTGTTTTCAACATCAATTTTTATTGTCAATGTAGAACTATCAACAGATGTAGTTCCGTTATAAAGTATAAATGTAATGAAGTATCAATTTATAGTTATAGTTATACATTATGATTTCATAATTTGATGTGGCAAATGTCAGCATGCTACAAAAAATTCTCAATAAAGCCTAACTTCTATAGAACGTAAAACTTTCTTTTAATCCAGAACCATATATATATATATTTGTATGTATAATTCCAGAGTGTAATTTATTACTTTATAAATGTCATCTATTATTCTATAAATGTGATTTATTATTCAATATAAATCTCTGTATAAATCTGTCATCTCTCTTTGATTTCAGCTGGATCTTTGAGGTGAGCAGCACACAGACAGAGATAAACTGCTTTGCTGAGTTCCAAACGTTCAGCCACATTTGAAGGCCCACAGAGCATCTGGTTTGGCTGGTTCTTACTTCTGAGCCGGGGAGTGAGGAACCACCTCATGAACATAGATCCCACTGCTGACATCAGGAAAATCTGGATTCTGCTGCCTCAGCTCTTCCACAAGGCTGGAGGAGACACAGTAACACACACACACACACAATGACTAATAGCACAGCGATGCATATTTTTGTATTATGTGTTAATAAGCAAACACTCACGTTTCTGTGATCGTTAGCATCCGAATTCCAATGAATCGTTTCTTCACTGATTTTGCCTCTGAAACAGGAGTTATCGCGTTTAATCCTGCGAGAATTATGTGCATAAACAAAACCATGTGTTTAGTATTGGCGAGTTTGTAGTGTACCTTTGATTTGCTTTCCCAGAGAATCGTTTAGGAAGCGGGTGATTCTGTCTGAAGGAATGGCGAACGAAATTCCTGCTGCCACTTTTAGAGTGTTGATGCCGATCACCTCTCCGTCCTTGTTGAAGAGGATTTAAACAAAAATGACTCAAAATTGATTTATTTCATTAAAGAAATGTAAGTCAAATAAACATTTGATATGTTTTAGCATTGCGTCTGGTAAAATATTTACCAAGTTAACGAGTGGTCCACCTGAGTTTCCATACTGAGGAAAAAACAACATGAATCAATGTTAATAATTAGTTCTTAGACACATACATTGTCTATATGGATGTAGATTTGTGCCACAGGTATTTGAAGCTACAATTCACAACTTTTCTTTACACATGTTGAAGTCAAATTAAGTTTTTGTTTACCATCAGTCCAGACAGCTCAGATGAATTATTAATAAGTCTTATTAATCATAAATAATTATTATAACACTGATCTGTCATGTACTTGTCCAATACCTGATTTTTGTTCATTTTAGCCCAAAAAGTTACTTATTTACAGCTGTAAACATACTAGGTTGGCTTTAACAGGTTGACAAGTTTGTTTTTGTTTAAAAGTGCTCTTGCTTTCTTTCAATGTATATTTCTGAATACTTAAGATACCATTCAATACGTTGAACATTAATTTCATACTGCATGCAAAATATAAACAAATGAGCAAAAAGAACGTTTTGTTTGAAGAGTGAAATCCAAAATGAAAGTCCAGCTGAGACGCAGTGTGATTCAGAACATCTGTTGTTGTGTTCTGTGGCTTACGTTGATAATGGCGTCAGTCTGGATGTAGTCCATGTCTGAGTCACGGAGACCCAGTTCTTTCCCGTCTCTCTGGGCCGTGCTGACGATTCCTGTCGTCACTGTGTTCTGCAGAGCAAACGGGCTGCCGATGGCCACCACAAACTCACCCGGCCGCAGGTCTGCAGAGTGACCCAGTAATAAAACGGGCAACTTTTTCTGCGGAATGAGGTAGTCATAAAAGTGAATTATGTTTGAAGCCACCTTTATATTATAAAGATTTATTATAAAAGGGCTGTTTTGTCTTACCTGTGTGTTGATTTTGATAGTGGCGATGTCAGATTTCTTGTCGATGTCTTTGATAGTGGCGTCGTACAAATCGCCATCACGCATCTGTACTTTGAGTCGCTGTTGACCCGAAACCGGTGTGGTGCTGGACACCACATGGGCGTTGGTCACAATCAGACCCGTCTCTGACATCACAAAGCCTGATCCACTCGATAATGGAACTGTCCGGCCAAAGAGGGGATGGCTAAGGGGCAATAGTCACAAAGACATCTGATGTAAAATTCAAGTGCATATAAGATAAATCATAGAAGTTTAAATATAGGTCACTTTAAATGTCTAAAAAGAGAAGTTTTGAGCTAGTATGAATAACCAAAGGTGATGCAAATGTGATTACAGTAAATACCAGATGTTATACTGTTATACTGTGATATACTCTACCAAAATGTGATTGGCTGTTTGCACCTCGCAGCTGTGTTTACAAAGCACCATGTTTGTTTTCTCCCCACAGGTTTAAAACACAACACAGGAAGTTGCATCACTGTGAGAGTGTTTGAATAGTTGGTGTTGGACTTACTTGAGGAAGAGCTCAATGTGTACCACAGCAGGGGCGATCTTCTCCACCACGTCTGCAATGAAGTTGAATTTGTACCTTGGGCTGCTGGGATGTGTGGGACCTATACTAGCAGAAAGAATGATTCATGTTAGCAAACACACTCTCGTTTCAAACTGTAGCCACTATTTGAAGCCACTATTTTAGACATGCAGGACTTCTAGTTGCTGTCTTGTTGCTGTGCTAAAATCGCTAGTCATAATGAAGCATCATATTTCTGATCAATAATTAAGCTTGATATCAACTGTACCATAAACGTTGTTCAAACTGCACTACAACAGTTACTGTTTAACATAATTTGTTTTGTTTTTTATTTTCTTTTCAGATTTAGAATTTTTGGATTTTGAGCATCCGTCTTTTAGACCCTGTATTAACATTGTTTGATTATGAGAATGTTATTTAAACATGTTTTTAACATATAACATTAAACATGTTCTACTAATGTTACTGCAGGAGTGGTTGTTGGTAACTTTGAAAGAACTTTTAGAGAATGTTAGAAAACGCTCTGATAACATTCCCTCATAGTTGGAATAATACTGCCATGTGTTGTTAATATCTATAGCTTGCTGTAATAATTTGATCAAAACCAGCATATCTGATAGCTACTGTTTGGATTTTCTATTGTCCCACATTACAGCATCATCTCCACTGAAGCTGTATGTTTTAACAGCATGTGTGCTGTCTGCGAATCAAACCCATGACCTTGGCGTTGCAAGCGCTACGCTCTACCAGTTGCTGACAGGAACACATCATTAGCAAGCATACCATGTTTAAATACTTTCCCGCAGATCCAGATGGCATGGCATGATGACAGCTGAAGAGAAGTCTTTCAAACACAGGAAATCTAGCTCTATAATTGGGTCTAAAATCAGTAGGTGGTTTTTATGCTTGTGTGTGTGTGTGTGTGTGTGTGTGTGTGTGTGTGTGTGTGTGTGTGTGT
>JBAJNP010003083.1:0-42324 GCA_036877545.1 Yasuhikotakia modesta | reverse complement strand
ACATTTTTGTTTTGTTATACGTTGTGTTTGTATTGTTATTCAACTGTATAAAGAATAATGGTTAATTATATTGTTTATTGCTGTGTTTTGCTATTGCTATATAATTGTATAAAGAACAATGTTTAATCTTCATTAATATTTTATGTGTGACTCTCTTTTCTACATGCTAAACAGAATAATTGTATTTTCTCCCTTAAAAAGTATTTAACTCCCTTCAAGGACATAAGAAGCAGTAAGAAGTAGTATTTCTATTGCCTGAGCCTCATATAAGATTTTGTATTTAATGGGTTGGCAATCAAATGAAGGCCAGTGTTTTTTCCACAGTTCCTCATTGCGTAAAAGAGTCAGTTGAAAGGAGGAAATACTGACCAGGGCCTCAAAGTCTTGTGCCTGACAGAGAAGCCAGTCCTCATTCAGAGTGTACAGAGCTTTCTCTGTCACAGAGTCCACGGGTCCTTTTGAGATCTGCTGAGTCAGAGCACAAACCAACAGGAAGAGAGGCTGCCCTACTGACTCCTATGATGGAAGCACACATACACAGAGAAATTTAGGGCATGTTTAAGACATGAAACTGTTGTGTCTTAAAGGGACAGTTCACCCAAAAATGCTAATTATTTTTTGTCATTATTTACTGACCCTCATGTTGCTTCAAAGCTGAAATGTTCCTAAGGCACACTAAAGAAGATATCAGGCAAAATGGCTAAGCTGTTCTGCCTCATACAATGAAAGTGAATAGGGATTGAGGCCGTCAAGTGCCTAAAATATACAGCCTACGATATACAGCGCTGTGCATACTACAAAGTGTGCAAACTACAATTCCACTGTATACGTTTTTAAACTGAAAATATTAAAACATTGTAAGCCTTGTGAATTTTGTTTATAATGCTAATTTTAAACAAAAAAAAACAAACAAAATTGAAAGTGAATTGTCTCAGTCCCCATTCACTTTCATTGTATTGGAAAGACAAGCTATAAAACTTTCAAAATTTCTTTACATCCTTTATACATGTCTGAAATAACAATAGGGATGTGTTAGTCAACTATCCCTTAAATAGTAAAACAGAACTAAATTGTGGACAAATAACACACATATACATCTATAGTTGTTAGATAGACAGACCCTGAGGAAGCCGTACAGGCAGATGGACATCCAGTTGGTAAGAAGCTTCTCCACAATGGACTCTGTGCGCCGCAGCAGAAGTTTGGGGTTAGCATTGCTGGACTGGTCCATCAGGCTTTGCAGAAGGTCCTCCATTATCTCTGTGAGATACAGAAGATCTCCATGAAGGGCCAGAGTCAACAGAGATGCCACTGTACATCTTATAAAGCAGGAAAGAGAGAGAGGAAGAATGTATTACACGTTTTTTAAAGGTTGGTGCAGAACATATAGTAGAAAGGTTAGTCCCTTTTATAGGTGCATGTAATCTTCAAACATATTTTATTATTAATAAACCTAATATTATCAATCTGTTTATTGATCTTATTTATTATTGAAAAAACATGGCGGATATTGCACACAAGTCTACTGAAAGTAAATTTAATGTTGTCTATAGCATGCAGTTCAGTCACATATAGCAGACCTAAAATTAAAAACAACAAACTCATTGAACATTTATGTTCACTACATTGTTTTCCTTAGTCACAACCCGCAAACATAAATGACCAAAAAGTACCCTTTAAAAATAACCATAAGGCTGTGACAACAACATAATTTTGGCCGCATTATGTGTATGCAGCGCATGCTAATGCATTTTTTACTCACTTGTCTTTAATGCTGAAGCCTTTTTGTTCCTCTATCGCATGAACAAAACAAGCAAGAAACTGTTTGTTTCTGATCAGAGCAGCAAAGGCTTGACATTTCTCATCGACAGTACTCTGTTCCGAATCCTGGCCACAACACAACAGAATAAGTAAAAGAAACAGAGTTTGGTATCACGAATTACCAAGGATACCACAGCGTCTTACCTGCCCAATGTCTCTGATTAATCGTGCTGCTAGAGGGCCAGCCTACAAACAAATAGGAAAATATATATATATACTGTATCTGGTATGTGTTAAATTCACTTATGTGAACGCATAGCATAACATGACAATAACAAATGTCATTGATATGAACCTCAGGAAAAAAGATTTTCGAAGCGAAATGTTTGTAATCCAAGAACGGTATTGCTCCCACGTTTTCAATCAGGTCTGATTTTTCCGTTTGCAAATCAACAAACCCTGTCAAAACAAATATACATACAGGATAGTTATTTTACATATAATATTACATATAATATTACAAATAGTTTTGGGTGGTTGTTGGGCTGTGCTAGTTAATGTTAAATATTGCTGAGGTGTTCTTTGTGGTTGCTAGACAGTTGCTAACTGGTCCAGTGAAAAACAGCCTAAATTAGATGTGATGTGCAGGCCAATTGGAAAAGAAAAACACTGGGTCATTTGGCAGTCAAGGAGACACTGGGGTAAGAAGTCTTGCTTAAGGGCACCTCAGGTGCTTCTGCTGGCTTTGAGAATCAAACCTACAACATTCAGGTTACAAGGCTGACTCTCTAACCATTAGGCCACAATTGCTTAATGTCTAAGCCTTTTAAAACAAAGTACTAGCCAAACCAACTGAACCATATGAAATACTTATTTTTATTATATAACAGTGTTGGACACGTTTTGTCCAAAGTTTTGTTTGTATACCAAACCCTGGACACAGTTAAACAATAATAACAACAAGCAACAGGAACATTTCGCATAGTTGCATGTTTGCTAGCTTTTCCCTGGTGACCAACCTTGTCTTATATCTCTTCTGATGTTGGTCTCCAGCATTTCCAGTTGCTTGTTCATTCTCTCATTCATTTGTTTCTGGCTTTTTCGGTGAACAACGAATCCAACTAGAAAAGCCACAGAAATAGTTGAACGCTTGCAGATCGGTTAGCAAATGATCTAACCACACGTGACATGAACACTTACCAACGGCACCCAATATCAGGAGCAGAATCAATGCAGCGACGATGTATAAGGAATTATTATAAGACTTCTCGAGGCTTACTGAAAAATTCCCAACATTTATCTGGTAATTTTAAAAAAGAAAAGCAATGAGCCTATTTATTTATTTATTTGGAATTATGCAAGTGTCATACATAAGTTTATCAAATAGGATTATAATTACAGTATATAGCTTACATATGTATCATTTCTGCACCAACAGTGACACTAAATGATGTGAAATGTTGGTTTGTGCAACCTAGCTAGGCCAGAAACGACAACACTGGCTTAACCAATAGCAAGTGAGCTGGGGAGGGACTTTTTGGGAACTAGCATTATTTTTAACATTCTGATTAGCATAACTGTAAGGTCAAAAATCACACATTTCACCATTAACTAAAAAGGTACAGTTATTTGTGTTTTGAGTGACAAATGTTTCAGAACAACTTACAGTGAGTGAGTCCACTGTGATGAGTCCAGAGTCCAGTTTAATCTTACACAGAATGGCGTTGGACTCAATCCTACTTACAACACATTTCTGACCTTCCTGTAGACCAGACACGTTTACCTCATGCATACTCAGATTCAATTTATCTGCATTTTTCTGAAAGAGAGAGATGGTGTTAAAAGACTAGCCATAGTTACTTATAACTGCAACTAGAACAGTCTTCCTGTAGCTCAACTGGTAGAGCATTGCGTTAGCAGTGCACAGGTTGTGGGTTCGATTCCAGGAAATGCAAGTACTTGATAATTCTGGCAACTAAAAATAAATAAAATGTATAAACTGAGTTCCTTAAGTTGCTTTGGATAAAAGCGTCTGCCAAAATAATAAATGTAAATCTTGCTCTTATATTTTCCCCCAAAATAAAATTACCCAGGGATATTTTACCCCAAAATTGTATAGTTCTATAGAATAAAAGTTCTAGAATCATTTACTCAAACTACTTAATCTTGTTCCAAAACCACATTTTATTTATTACAAAGAAAGGCTAAACATTATGCACTGATAGCCTCAGTCATTATTTGTTTAGTTAAAAAAAATAGTAATGGGATAATGAGACTGTCAGTGCCTCAAATTCTGCTATTTGTGCTCCATGAATAATTTCACATTCATTATAATATTCATATGAATGGTCACAGTATTATTAAAATCAGAGTTTACCTGAATGGTCACCAACAGATAGTCGGACACCTGTGAGGTTGTGAATCCAGTAAACTCTGGATCAGGCTCATAGGTCAACTGAACACAGCCCACAGTGGAGTTTCCAACTTTCAACATTAAATTTATAAGACTATTGCCATCATACGGGTTGGAGTAAAACCAGACATGCTTAAAAATAAAGAGAATAAAAATTACTCAATGAAATACATGCGGTTACACATACGATCACAAAAATGCTTTGCATGAATAAATTACCACATAAAAATACTGAAGTGCATTTAACAGTTATAGAAGAAAACTTCTAATATATCTACATTTGGACAATAGGAACATATACTTGTACATTTAGTTTGTGGCATGTGTAAATATGAGCTATAATTTGCTGTAATTCACACTATGAGAGATAAACCGAGGGTAAACGTCACTTTTAGCCAAACGTAAGATTTTTATACACATCTCACCCCTGAGCTTGTGTTGTATTGTGTTTTCAGCTCTTTTTTGGAGGGATGGGTTAAAACTGATTCCACAAATTCCATATTGGTCCCATGCACATTAATCTGCCTACCACCACTAATGGACAAATGCACAAATGCACAATTTTAGCCAAAAACAGACATCAAAAACAGTCATCAGGAAACAGAGTTGAGATGGAGATTATACAATAGCCAGTTTTAGTTTACACACACACACACAATACTATACTATTAAGGGAAGTGAAACTTAAAGACAGTGTTGTCAGTAAGCAGGTCCCCAGCAGATTAAATTTTAGGGCAAACTCGTGTCAAATGAGAGACATTAGGTCTTAAAAATAAGCTAAACGACATGCAAAGAATGACCTAATCGTGGTCCTTACTTCTGCTTCTGTGTTGAGATGTGGGGATTTTTGTGTGTTTTTGCAAATCATCAACTTTTTTGCCATATCAACAACATTTTTCAGACTAAAAAGTCTGAAAAGCCGTGCTATTGTAATAAATATAGTCACAGTTTAAATGTGTTGTCTTTAAAAATACATCACATATACAGTAAGTAATTAATAACCACACACAGAAGCAGAAGAGAGTTAGGATGAATATAGCGTGACCACTGACCAATCAGAATGTAGAACAACCTTTTTTTTAAATACCATTTTTCTCACTATAACCTTCTGGCTGCAATCAAAATTGCACATATATAAACGTTTAAAAAAAGTTGACAGCTTAAGAAAGTGTTTACTGGTTGCAAAAAAGGAGTTGATTAAACCATATTAAAGAAAATTGTTAACCTCCATAAAACCAGTTCAGTTAGATGACTCACATTTTTTGTTTGTTAGAATTGAATTAGAAGTCATATGATTGGCTGAAGTTCTCCAGTGAGTTTTACCTTCTCCAGGTGACTTTGGGTTGTATTCTTGCACAGCTGGGCTGGGAACTGTAAGCGATCGTTCTGTCACCATGACAACGGTCATCTGCGGTGACAGCACACACTTTCAGCGTTCCTTTAACTTCACTAGGAGGAACATGGAACCTCAGGCTACCCCGGGAATGACCAAATACTGGGGACCTGGAGAAATACACACATTTTACATTCATACAGGCTGTATGTGCAAGTACAACTTCTTACACAGACACCAGGACAAAGTCTCACTCTTTGGGAATACAGTCCAGATCCCCTTGAATTCGGATTTTGGTGACATATTCCAGGTTCCCTCCTGTTAGTAAAACATTATTTCTGCCATGGAAAGAAACTCTTTTGGGCTCTATAGAGAAAATCTCTGGCCTCTGTAGGACATAAATGCAATTAAATTTCATAAATAAAATGAATTTATTAAATAAGACAACAAAAGCAAATATACAAATATGTGACCGTATAGCATATTCAATTAAATTAATGTACAAAACTAAATATCAATGAAACATTTCACAGATTAAATGAAACATTTGACATTTCAACAAGACCACAGAGCACACGCATTTGTCAACAGAAATTCATGACTAAAATTAACTAACAATTAAAATAAGGAAAACAACTGATAACAAAGAACATTTAGGTACAATTTTACATTTTTGTAGGTTGAGCACATAATGGCTGTGACTTACTTTGTCTGTCTGAGACAAATCTTTACATATATCCTATAGAATGAAAGAGAAAAAACAATTTCAATACAATAACATTTTAAATCTTAATAATATTACATTAATACCATCTTTATGTAACATAAGGCAGAAAAGTAAATTTATTTTCATGAGAATAGGGCAGATAAGCAATACACACATTCTGTAAGTGGCACACTGTCCTACCTGTAGGCGTAACTGTGGCCAAGATCCATCTGACCAATCACAACGCTTGAGAGAAGAGGACCAATGGCATCCAGCTGAGATGCACTCAACACACCTGCAATAATTCAGTGTGACTTATTTATACATGTGACTTCAACACACATCTGACATGCAAATGTGGAATTGAGAAAATAAACTGTTTTCAAACAGGTTACCTGAGTACCTTGTGTGTTGCACAAACAAATAAACTAACTCTTATTGGTTAGAGTTACTAACCAACAACTAACCAATGCTTATTGGTTGAGACATTAATAAGTATCTTACTTATTTGTGTCAAGCACATTCACATATACAATGTGCAGGGGAGAGTTTTTTTGCATACGTTAATGAACAATTACAAATTTTAAAAAGTTGACCATTGCCTTACTGTGTATACGAAGGGTTTGCTGAATTATCTGTGATACTGGAGCAGTTTCTCAGCATCAGGGTCTCTGTGATATTCTGATCCTCAATAGTAACTGTAGCTGAGACCACCAAACCTGCACAGATCAATGAAACAATATAAAGCAATCATATTTGGACTCCATAAATCCACTGAATTACAGAACATGTGTGAAGGACCAACCTTGAGAAGATAACTGCTGGCGTGAAAAGCCACAGGAGCAGTTTGGAAAAACTGCGGCAGAGTCAGTGATATCACACAAGTTCACGCCTCTTTTGGTGAAGACACATGAGAAGATTGGACTTCTTGTGCTCTCCAGATTCAAAGCCAGTTGTACAGCCATCTGTTTAAAAGTGGCCACTTTTAGGTAACAACAGTCTTGGAAATATCTTGGAAAAACGTTTCAGATGATGGTGATTTACCTCTCCGGGGGATTTTTTTGCCACCTGAAAAGAAAGAAGCCGTTTCTGAGGAGAATCTTTTGGGAAGGACACCCAAGAAAAGTTTGAACATTCATGCTGTGTGGAGCATCTAGTAAAAACACACAAGAAACAACATCCATTATATATCTATCATGTGTTTCTTTATTAAAACTGGTTCCAATGAAGTCATTACATTTTCAGTACTGACAGTCAGTACATGTTTTTCTTTCAATTAACCAATATTGTGTCTTACCTATTCTCATGCGAACACCAGCCACAGGAAGGGTCCAGCGCAGCTCTGCATTCTCTCAGAGAACTGTATTTAGCACACTGGACCACAGACACTCTTCTGATCTACAACACAAAGTTTGAATTTATAACTCTTATACAAAACAACAACATTTAGCAAAACATAAACACAACACACAAATATATTTCTGAAGAGACTCGAGTGATTGTTAGTACAAAACTGTGGTTATTTAACAACATTTGAACCTCACTTGGTTTTTCAGAGCTATGTAGATATGTTTGGAATCTACTGGGTCCAGGTGCATTCTGGGAAGGACTTTCTGATCGTCATCAGACCTGTACAGCACTGTTGGACAGCCTGACCTGAAATTCTCATCCATCACAAGCTAGAAACACACACTGCGTTACAATCCAAATTTTAACTAATGACAACATTCTAAAAACTAGAAACATTCAAGGAGAAAATGCAGGATGAGACAGAAAACGACAGAGAAATCAAGCAAACCTTTATCAGTTGTCCATCTTTGGTTCCTATGAACAACACGTTCCAGGATCCATCCCTTACTGCAGCCACCGAACTCATTGCTTTGTACTTTAGAACTACTGCTATTGGTTTACGTTTACACTCATTCTGCAACCCAAAAAATAAAACAAAATAAAATGCAAGTGAAAAAAAACTTTATATGATTTAATAGTTAAGTTATATAATGCAAAACAATTGGCTGATCCAACTCTTTTCATACGAACGTAACACAAAAGTTTAAAAGCATGTATTGCTACTAAACCTTAATGCACACAGCAGCGTTTCCTACCTTTGAATTGCATGTCTTTTCAGACCAGGGACAGAAACTATTCACTTTGTCATCAATAACGCTGAGGTTATAAACAGCTAGTTCTGTGTCCTCTGAATTTTCCGCACTGAAAATTCCTGCCCAGATAACGGTCTTATCTGAGGGAATAAGGGCCGAGGCTATGAGAACGGGACGGGCATCATTGGAGCATTTTAACATGGTGTCACTTAAGTGACTAATAATTTGGTCTTTTGTTTTCTTGTCGTTATTTAGTCTAAGGGTGTACGCTTGCCACCCAGACTCTTTGCTTATCCTTGCGTTGAGAAACAGGTACGAGAGTTTGAGCGAATGTATCTGGAATCCATCAACAAACTCCACTGCCATTCTGGTGTGAATTAAAGGGGTTGATCCATCACCTATAACAGAGAAAATGTAACCTGGTTGGGAATTTAAGGTGTTCCACAAGGTGACAATAGAATACGGGGCAGTTCCAGAAAGTTCTTGTTTCCCAACGAGAAGATAAGCACCAGTGGGGCTTTCCTCAGGTCTGGTATCCAATATGAATGCTACAGATTTCTGATTCTGCTGCGGGACAGGTAGTTTGTCTTCCCTGTAAATACTGTTCGTAATATCATTTAGGTCGAGAACTTCACAGTAAGAACTTCCTTCGTTAGAGGTTCCACATGCAATGAGGGTCCCGTTCGCGACAAAAGGCACAAGAAGTGTAACTGGAACCATTGAATTGGAACCATTGAATTGCGTAGTCCTCTCCACAACAAGATCGTGTCTCATCTGATGGAGTCGCTGGTCAGTAAGAACATATAACTTTTTCACACCAACTACAAAGTCCTTGACGTCTCCATCAAAGTTGTATACATCGTCGCACAAGCAATATTTGAGAAGTAAAAGCATTCCAAGTACGTTTCCTCTCATTTTGCATATTAGTTTGCACTTCAATAGCAGTTAAACTGATACGATCTTCTTACCAGCAACCCAACACAATGTTGAGCTGGTGCGCTGAGACGCCTCCACAGGCGAAGTGGTTGGAAGTGAAAGTTGCGCCTCTGTAAGATGCGACATAACTTCCGCGCAACACTTTGTGCAACAAACACAAAGCCCTGGTTGCGATATTTATATATATCAGCTGTTAGTTATACAATCCCGTTTATCGTTTGGCTAAGTTGAGAGCACAAAATGCGAAGCAGCAACGAGCAGTTATTTCTTTAGCTAGTTTTACTAAGATTAACTATTTAACAGGTGCAGTTCTTTGGTTATTGCTGCGCCCCAGCGGCCGTAAAAGCTACTTCCTCATGGGCATTTTACCTCAAGATGTTCCACGAAATCCTCCAGAGAGGCCATCATCATCATCATCTACAACGTGTTTGAAAACATATATACAAAATGACTGGGGTTTTTTTTTACCAACCAGTGGCCACTTTTAATATCTGGCCTTGAATCTGGAGGGCACAAGAAATCCTGTCTATACCACAAGAGGTGCGAACTTTGCTTTTGTGGCTTTCACACCAGCTGTCAACTGCTGGAGGTTGGTCCTTGGTTACATATTGTTATCTACTGTTATTGCTGTCTATGTGTAAATTTATATACCAACAACAATATATGTGTATTGTTTATATTCATGTCCTTGACTATGAATATACCCAAGCCAGCCCGAGTGAGGCCCCAGCTGGCCTCATAACAAGCTACAAATGTAACACCAGCAGCAGTATCCAAATATCACCCGGCCTCACCAGCAAGACCACCACCAGACCATCTCGGACCATTAAACACTTCCCACAAAATTGAACCTGGCACTTCAAATTATAAATCATTATTATATACTATAATTACATTATTATATATGTCACATACTTTCTCAATAACTGATTTACAGTCTGAAATTACAGATTGTAGCTTTAACAGAGATGATGTCAGCTCTACTTCTGTAAAATGTAGTATATTCGGTACAATGAAACACCGAACAGTATAACAGTGAATGTAATTTCAGTGTAACTTAAACACCAATAAGTGCTCATTTAACACTCCTGCCGTGCACCAATTTATCTGACAGGATTCCAGATGTATAATTTCTTAAAAGATAACAAGAAAATGTTTGGTCCAAGTCAGCTGACGCAATCTGACCACCACAAGAGGTTACAGTCATAAATAATGTCTTGGTTAATAGTATAACTTTTGTGCACTGATAGAGAAAAACAAGGCAATTTGTTTATGTATTGACCTTATAGGGGTCAAATTTGGGACCTCCATTTACTTGTGATATTAGTTTTTAATCCCACAAGTACATGAAAAATCACACATTTGACAAAAAGAGTTTCTAAAACCTAAATTTCTAAGTTTTTTACAAATTAAGAGGGTAATGTGTCAACATTTTGCTTTAACCCTAAATAAAATTCATAATCTTTAGTCTAACTTTAGCTAGATACAAGGATTTTGAATTATTTCAGAACTAGACATGACTTATAACACAATGTTATCAGCTCATTTAGAACATATGCTGCAAATAAAAACAAGGTATACAAACATTTTACAAGGTATCATTTAATACAAATATAGTCAGTAAGCATTTTTCTCCACCCACATTGAACAGTAGCAGGTGTGTCCTTAACTCTATCCTTTATTAGCATGTCACAAGTTTTTCTTTCGATATAGAAGAAAATATATCACACTGGATATAAACATGACAGACACTAACGGTAAGAGTCAAATTTCGATTTATATATAAACAAGCTGACCCTTTCAATGATTTAAAACTAGATATAAAACATACCATTTGATGTGACTGACATTATTATTATAATAAAAAAACAGACCTGGCAGCTCCCCAGAGTTCCTTCTAGAATTTTAATCTCAGGATGAATTAAACCCCACTGAGATACAATGTTTTTATGCTACGATGTGTCATATGATGGTGTGTCATTTGTTCATAATGTATGTTTGTTGTCTTTGTTTATAGTATTTATGTATAGCAGATTTCAATGTGTTGATCGTGCCTTTTAGTAGGTTGACTATAGATAATTACAGGAAATAAAAAGAAATGTTGCAAGATACTTAACGACATTTTACTCTGGAAGCTGCCACAATTTTAAGTAAATGAAGTCTTCAGGTGTTACATTTAAGCATGCATGCAGGAGAGAAACAACGAAGTCATAATTCAGACCCAGGTTTAATATATTAATCAGAACACACAGAACCCATAGAACAGGAAAAACTGGAACACACAGTGTGTTTGTTAACAACATTAACAAAACTAAGACAGACAAAGAACACAGAACTAAAAAAACTTGAATAGGAATACTCAAATTAGAACACAGGTGAATGGAATAAATAAAACAATAACAGGAAATACCAAATAAAGGCATAAATACAGGGAGAAACCAAATCCACGGAACATGGGGGGTGAAAACAGGACTAAACCAACACAGTTCACAGGGACGTGACATCAGAAGCGTAACCCTTTTTAAACATGGCTTAATTGCACCGTGAGTGTGACAAGTAAAATGCTTTGGCTTTATTGCTATCATACTACTTATCATCTAATATTATGACGTGGTTCTTGTCACATATTTGTTTCTAAAAAGACCTTTTGAAATTGGCAGCGGCTATTTGCTCTAAGTGTAAATAGAATCCACTTTTTATTTACAGTTAGTATAAATAGCATCAAAAAAGTGCAAATAGTGAATCATGCAAGTGTAAAGTGCTTGCATGACTTTACATATAGCGTAACATGCTATTTACACTAAGTGTAAATATAAGGTAGATGCTATTTACGCTGTTAAAATAGCAGGATTTTCTGCTTTTTATACTACTTATTGCAAATGTAGTGGCAATTATCTGCACCTCAGTATTGTACTACATTAAAAGACAGTTATATTAATAACATGGTGCATGCAAATGATACTTTAAATTTAAAAAATTTAAATAGATGCCACCTTTTCGGACAATATAAGACCTCCCCCTACCCTAACCACACTCAATACTTTCTTTCGATTAAGTCCTTTATTTTCATTCAAAATAAATGCCTTTCTGATATGATATAACATTTGAAAAGGGAAAACAGAAAGCTCAGTAAAAGGTGGATTCAAACTCACATCAACCACATCAAAATCAATAAGGACACACACTTTTCCAGTAATGACAGTGGAGCAGTTGTGAGTTAGTGTAAAGAGACTCTGCCAACAAGGCGTACTTTTTGCACTAAGCGCAAATAGACTCTTTAATTTTAACACTTTAAATTTAAGCCTCTACTGCCAAAGTCATTTTCACACCAACTATTGTGAGAGAAATCTGACATCGTTGTGTGTTATTTTAGCTACTGGCTGAATTCTGTTACTGAGTATTGTGACATTCCCTCGTGAGGCCTTTACAAATGCAGCTTCATAAAATTGTGTGTGTTCTGTGTTTTAGTGTGTGAGCTGAGGATAGTTCTTCTGGGGAAAAACAGATCAACAAACAGCAGAGTGGGAAACATCATTCTCAACAGGGATGCATTTGAGAGTAAAAAAACACCATCAGTTTTTTTGGAGAAGCAAAGTGTGACAGTGAGAGGAAGACAGATCACAGTCATTAATGATCTATTCCTGCTTCAGTCGAATCCCTCACAAGATCAGATTAAGCAGAGAGTGACAGAGTGTGTGTGTTCACCAGTACCTTATGTGATCATACTCGTCCTACAGTGTGAGGACTTCAGAGACGACGACAACAGGAAAGTAAAATCTGTACTGACAGAATTCAGTGAACATGCAACAAAACACACCATTGTTCTCACAACAGACAAAGGCTTCAAACCAAATTCTCTGATGCAGGATAATGCTATTCAAAAACTAATCAATCAGTGTGGAGGAAGACATCTTCACCTGAATGAAGATCGGAGACAACGATTTTACATGTTTAAAATGGTACAGCAGATACTCAAAGATGACAATGAAAAATTTGTGATGACTGATTTTCTGGAAGAAGCAGATGAAGGATCTGCGGAGGAGGAGACGACAACAAGAGCTGGAGGTTCAGAAGAATTCGACAACGCACTCAGCGAAGCTGGAGAACATCAACATAGAAGAAGAGAAGATATACAATTCAGAAGTGTTCGTCACAGAGTATCATATATAGAAAAAATGGGTATGTTTTGTTGAGTGATATTAAATGGACCATTTAATGCTAAAGATTATTCAGCATTTAGAGACATAAAATAAAACATTATCTTCATATTAATGGCTTACAAGTAAAACAAAGCGAATGGAGGCAAATTCAGGTAAACTAAGTGGAGGTTAGGAGTTGTTAAGGGACAGGAAAAATAATAAAAACATCTAGAAAAATGGGGGAAATTATAACTTACAATATTACTGATGATCACTACAGGTCTTTAAGAAAAAAAGATGTTCATAAATGTTATACATTTACAGTTATTTGTCTTTATAAAACTATTAACGATGGATTTTATTTTTTTATCTCTAAATGATACATTTATGAAAATGCAACTTACTTGCAGAGTTAATAAGTTGATGACAAGTTTAAATTCTAAACAACTGCTGTAAGAACAAAAATGTTGTTTTGTGTGTCTTCCTCAGTGGTGAAGCTGAATCTAGTTCTGTGCGGTCGTGATGAAAATATAAAAACCACCGTATCGAACATCATTTTGGGCCAAAGCGACAAAAGATCAAAGTCCAGCTCAGAGTGTGTGAGGAGAGAAGGGAAGACATGCGGACGTCTGGTCACGCTAGTGGAGCTTCCGGCTCTGTTTAACACTGAGCTCTCAGAGAAGGAAGTGAAGAAACAGACGCTGCAGTGTGTCTCTCTCTGTGATCCCGGAGTTCATGCCTTTCTTGTCATTATTCCTGCTGTTCCCCTGACTGATGCAGACAAAGCTGAAATTGAACGGCTTAAGGAAATATTTCACTCCAGAAACTTCATACTGCTTTCTGTTGCAGAGCTTGCTGTGACAGATTTTGGAAAGTCCAGCACAGAATATCAGAGAATATTCAGTTTCTGCAGAGGCCAGTCCAAAGGGTTGGAGTTGAAGAAACATGGAGACTCAACGGTTCACGAGCTGCTCAGTTATATTGAAAACATGAGGCCTGAACCCTATTCAGTTCAGATGTATTTGAGTGACCAGAAGAAGGGAGTCAGACATGAATCAGAGAAAAACAAAGATGAAATGAAGAAAATGGAGAAAAATAAGGAGTTACAGCTGAACAATCAGACAGAAGGTGAGTGAATTTACTTTCGTCCATGTGCAGCATTTTAAATAATAAATAAATGTGAATGACAATAATTAAATGTGCAGAAAAGTTATGGAGCCTGTGATTAATAAATCTTTTTTTCCTGATGCCTCATATCACATCAGACTGTTTGAGAATTGTGCTGATTGGGAAGACAGGAAATGGAAAGAGTGAAACAGGAAACACTATTCTGGGAAGGGTGGAGTTCAACAGTGAGCCCAGTACTGATTCTGTGACTACGGTTTGCATGAAGGGGGTTTGTGAAGTTGAGGGTCGAGCTGTAGCTGTTGTTGATACTCCAGGTCTGTTTGATACAATATTGCCAAATGAAATAATTCAAGAAGAAATAGCAAAATGTATTTCTCTGTCAGCACCGGGACCTCATGTCTTCATCATCGTTCTAAGTGTGGGAAGATTCACAAAAGAGGAGATGGACACTTTGGATTTGATACAGAAGATCTTTGGTCCAAAGTCTGCACAGTTCAGCATTGTTCTGTTCACTAGAGGAGACGATCTGAGACAACAATCAATAGAACGGTTTGTTGAGAAAAGTAAAAACACAGAGCTCAAAAAACTGATAAAAAATTGTGGAAACAGATTGCTGGTTTTCAATAACAGAGAAAAGAAAGACCGCACACAGGTGATCCGTCTGTTAAATATGATTGAAGAGGTGAAAAAATCAAACCACGGCCAACATTTCACAACCAGCATGTTTGAGGAGGCAGAAATAAGCATTAAGAAAAGAATTGATGAAATTTTACAGGATAGAGAACGTGAAATTCAGACTCAAAATGAGGAATTAAAAGCCAAATATGAGATGAAAGTAAACGACATGAAGAAAAGGTTTGAAGAGGAGAAACAAACAGCCGACAAGCAAGAACTGTCCACAAAAGGTGAATTTAAAGTAAAAAATGAAAGTCTTAAAAATGTGTTGATGGAGAATGAGAAAATGGCGCAGAAATACGAGCAGACAAAAAATGAAATGAAAAAGAGGCTGGAAAATGCCAGGCGACTGGCAAAATATAATGATTTCAGAGAGATTGAAGATAAGTACATACAGACACTGCAGAGAGAGCTGAAAGAACAGGAGACACTTTATAGACATCTGAAAGGTGACAATGATCAAATGACTGAAGAATTACAAATGCTTAAAGAAGAGTTTGAAATGCTAAAAAAGAAAAAATCATGCAATATTTTGTGATTATGTAAAATATAAATATAGAAACACACTTTTGATGAAATGGTGGGATATTGAGAAAGATTTAGCCATGTAAATAATTACTATTGACGTATCATCAAATTATTATCAAATTATTAATCAAATTATTCAATAATAATCAAATTACTTCTGAAATCATCGCTATAGGTCAGAAATGACCTGCAGAGTTTGTTGATTTATACCTGTTTAGGAACGTTAAGAATGGGAGATATTGCATGGAAATCATTGGTGTTATGGAATGTGACAGGAATCAGTTATTGGTTAATTGGTGGGTAAACTCTTATGACCAGTTACTAGAAGTTTGGATACATTTGCGATATGTGAGAACTTTTGGGTGCCTCTTGTGAAGATATTGCACAGTTGAAGCAGTCAAATAGAATCGTGGCTCAGCGATCGGGCCATTCAGTGTGATAAAATAAATCATGCTATTTATTCATACAGTGAGATGGTATTTAACAATGACCTTACAGACATCTCAGAGTGTATGCCAGGCTTTAAACATGTCTAAAAATGTTCAATGGGAGCTTTCAATGTGAATTTAGGACATGTATGCAGTTAAATAAAATGATCTAAAAATTTACAATAGATTAATATAGATTATCTAGATTTTACTGATGTGAAAGGTGTGCAGGTCTTTTAGATTTTTGTTAATTCACATTTTTTGTCAAAAAAAGTAACATGTATTTGTCAGTTACGGTTCCCAATAACAGGATTGTGACCTCTGCATTTAACCCATCCTTCGTGAGGCGTGAACACACACTGCAAGTCATGAACACACACATACAGCTATCACTGCGGCACCCAGGGAGCAATCTGGGTTTGCGTGCCTTGCTCAGGGGCACTTCAGGTGTCACCTGCCAGCGCTGGAATCGAACCAGCAACCTACTGATTGCAAGCCTGACTCCTTAACCAGAAGACCACAACTGCCACAAAATTGGATTTTGTGTATGGCAATTTACTACTGAATATTTCATTTAGTTTTATAATTCAACACAATGTTATTATTACCAGCTGTAATAAATCAATAGTCAGTTCTTACAGTTGTTGTCTTGCAATTGTTTTTACAGTTTAATTCTTACCTTTGGATACATATGTAAACGTATCTATGTAAATTGTATTAGTAGCATCAACACGATATAACACGTTTTAAAACTGTTTGAATGATCACCAGCAAATAAAGACAACATTTGAAAAATGAGTCTCATAATTTATAACCATGTGATATTCAACAGAAAAATCTCCACTGCATGCTGTTATGATTTTATTGGAGAATAAATAACTTTAATTACTTTAATCAGTTTGTCATCAAAATTGTTAGTATTTTTGGTAATATATCAATAGAACTCTAGATTTTTAAACAGGCACTAATGTAATTTGTGTGCCAGAGGTAATAGTGAGATTTTCCACCCACTAACACCACAAGTATATTTTTAAACTTTTGCAAGCAATGGTAAAATACCTTATATATTGGAGCAGGTTGTTAATGCAACCACAACTCATTTTGTGTGAATCAGCCTTTTGTGACTGTCCATCACCAGCCCCAGAAAAAATACAAATGAGAAGAGATAACATCAAACATCCAGGCCCCCATTTACATTAAATGTATCTGTGGTGTATCTGTTGTTTCTAAACAAAACATTCACACATTCAGCTCTGTTTTCCATTCAAATGAAGTTTGCCTGAAGGACAAGGCTAACATTAGTAAATAGAGTCTTTGACAACAAGACTTTTGCACAGTATGTATTGTATGTATGTATTCAGTATGTATACAAGTATGTATACATGTATTTATATTATCCATAAAAATACACTCCATCCAACAATGCAAATAATTAAAAATTATAATCTACTAATTTGTTCTTTTGATTTTGGGCTAAAATCTGACATGAATATACATTTATTATATACAATTTTATAATTTATAATATAAAATTTTTCACATTAATATTAAATTGCTCCAGTATATATAGCAAAAAAAAAGAAATTAACAAATATTGCACTGTGTGGCTTCATGACAAATTTTGTAAAGTTTATGATACATAACAATATGAAAGCTGCATAGGAATTCAATCCAAAGTCACCTGGAGAAGGTAAGAACCCATTGAACACACACACACACACACACACACACACACATCATCACCAGGGTACAATTTCCTGTCCTTCATTCAGAGAATCTGCTTCATACAGCAGGTGGCGCTTTATACTTATAATTGTACACGGTACTGAAACGTCAAACTTCCTCCTGTGTGCTGTTTAGTACTGTTGTACAATTGCCCAGAGCCTTAATTGTATTCTTTATAATATTTCAATTTTCTTGAATTATTTTGTATGTGTTTTAAATGGATACACATATTAGTATACAGTATACAGTAATACACAGCATACTAATAAACAGGCCAAGCCATATTGAAAATCTTCTGATCTGTACTTAAAACAAACACATTAACACTGACATTCATTCACGCTAAAGCAAACGTATACTGTACACACATCCACTTTACACACAGCGTCTTCTGCAACAGCATGCATTTCACACTGCAGTACACTTTGACCATATCAATTTGTTAGTCTAAATTTTACTATAGCTTACTTTAAAGCCACAATTTGCCAACAAAACCTAACAGAGATTTTACGAATGTTTAATAAGTTCCTCAAACTCATGACCTTCACGATGTTTGATAGTTAAATAAATTAAATGCACCAACAACCTGAAATATCCTTTTGTGCAAAGCCACATAATTGTTTCTTATCAAATTGTATTATTTTGTATTATTATACAAATTGTATATAATTGTATTATTTTTCAAACAATGTCACAGCCTGTATCTATATATGGAACACAGTTCATCTTTATTAGACAACTTTCCTGTCTCGTTTCTAATAACAGGGGAACCCAAGAGACAGTTCATAGCACTTTATAAACGTCATTTATCTGACACGCATCTGTCGTCATTATTTTGGTAATGGACAGACAACACATATACAGACAGAGAGAGATACAGACTCAACACAATACAATCAGACGACAGAATTCATCAGTCGGTGACAGAATAAAGATGTGGCGATTGCTATCGCTATGGCAACGGGAAGATTTCCATTCGTAGTTCTTTTGTGTAAAGATCAATAACATATTATCCACTCGTTCAGATGTTCCTGGAAGCTTCAAGAACTTTCTAGGAGGTAAAATCTACTTCGTGGTGCACTCATATGCCTTCCAAACCTCAGATGAGGTTGTGAATTACATCAGGAGTGAATTACATCACCCGCGTTTTTCAAATACTACATCATTTAAATGGGGTGTTGAAGGGGGCATATTTTAAATTTGCTGGTTTTCTTGTTAAATGATTATGTAAAAATGGCCATTCTTGTTTCAGGTTAGCAAAAGAAACGTATCAAGTTGAAAAAGCTCTTTAAAGAACTCCAGCATCATGCAGAACAACACTGAACACACACCACACACACACACACACACACACACACACAAAAGGCCACACAGCCCTTAATCACAGTGAAAGATGCAGTTTTAAACTCTTAGAAATTAACCCTGCTGAGGCTTGTGGGAAAAGGCATCTGCTTCCAATAAGTCCATTTAATACTTGTTATCTCGCATTCTGGGATACGGTGATTTCCCAGAATCCCTTTACAGTTCTGACTCTCAGACGCAGCGCCACAGGCTGTTGCCGTGTCACTCCGAATATGATTTATGTCCTGGAATGCCTATAAAATGGAAGCATTTATGAAATAGAAAATAATTTTGAACTTTTACGAGGCTGCAAAAACACAACTTAGTCATAGCAAAGGAGGAGTGTATGTGGTGTGTTTTGCATATTGTAGTAAAACCTGTAATAAAATATGTTGTCAGTTAGAAACAGGCTTATAAAACACGATGCAAAAACGATATTTGTAAGGTTTTTGTGTAAAAATATAGTATATACAATATATAACATATACATAAAGACACATTTATTCCAGACATTTTGCAATTTATCGTGCAAGCTACATTTGATCTGGATGTGTGTTTAAATACCAAGAATGTCATTGGCCTTGTAATTCTGTGAAGGTGTGTGTAAAAAAACATAAATAAATACCATTACTTAATGAGTAAATATCACCACACCTACAACAAACCTGTTTATGGCCATTTTCACACACATACCAGTGTGTGTGTGTGTGTGTGTGTCAGAGAGAGAGAGAGAGAGAGAGAGAGAGAGCGAGAGAGAGAGGTCATAAAACACAGCAGCATTAATAGCTAACACAAAGACCCTCCAGCCATTGGAACAGGTGACAACTGTTTGAATAAATGTATTTTGTTAAACACATTTGAATTGCCATTAAATACTACATACAACAACACGTATGGCAATTCTCTACAGACTTTATTAAAACTAATCCAGTTCAGTCCAATTCCCTCAATGTTTGGCTCAATAAGAGGAGAAAGCAGAGGAAGACAGTAATAAATCTGAGCTGTGCAATGAGAATGAGAGCTTTAGTTTTAATTTCAACTGAAAAAATAACATAAAAATTAAAATATCTTAGCAATAAATCTCTGATACAATTTAACATAGCATCATTTTTAAATAAATCTAAAAATTTCTAGATAAATATATTAGTATAAAATTAGATAAAAATTATTATAAAATTAGTATAAAATAAGATTTATGAAACTGAATTATGAAGTAATGAATTATGAAGTAATTTTCATTTACACTAAAAACATGCTGTAAGTTAGTACAGGTTATTAACTTAGGTTACTAACTAAGGTTAGTAAAACAGAATAGCAACAGTCTTTTCTGAATAGTTATTTAAGTTATTTAGTAGTTATTTAATTTAAGTTATTTAAGTTGAGTTATATTATATAAAGTTATCCAAGTACGTTATCCAAGTTATTTTTTATAGCCATATTTCAGACCAGTTTAGGCACTTAATTCAAAGCTTGTGCCATTTTAATGTGATTATTACAATTTAAGCCATTTGGTCTGGTGAATTTCTAAGAAATCTTCCATTAATCTGAACACACATCCACTGGTGTGTTTTGCTGCATTACATGTTGAGACAATGTTAAGATAATACAGTAATATGATAAGAGTGTTAGTTACTGTCCTTGAGTTAGCAAGTGTAGGAAAAAAGAGAGAGAGAGAGAGAGAGAGAGGTGTAAAAAGAGTGTGCAAATCATAAGGGGCGGAGCTGCTGATAGTGATCCTACATGTCTGGCATTGTGCCACTTCGTTTTAATCACCACTTCCTAGAAGCCCATTTCCTAGTGTGTGGAATTCTGGGAAGTCTGCTGTACTGTAGGTAATCCCAGAGAAATTCCTCTCATCTCCTTAGACCATGAAAGGAGACACTCTCCTGCCTTCATTCAGCATGTGTGTGTGTGTGTGTTTGGCTACCAGGAAGACAGATGCCCTTCTGGGAACACATCTATTGTAGCTGGTAGCCAGAAAAGCATTTCAGGAGGGAAAAGAAATAGTTTATTCATTCATTATGTTTCTTCTATATGGCTTCAGCTAAGCTCAGTGATGTGGATTTAGAGACCAAAATAGGAGAAATTTAAATCTAGCCAAGTGACAAGCCAACCTTTTGCTTTGAAGACAATCTGAAAATGCTGACAAATGTTAAAAATAGCTCTCAAAGGTCAACACTGTGCATTATTCTTAAGCTCAGTACTGACCAGGTGTGTTCAATATTGAAAGCTTCCTTCGTGTGTTTTGATGAGGAAGGCGCAGGACTCCGACCTGAAGCCTGTAGATTCACTTCACAGAAGCTGCCTTCATCTCAACCGCTGAGAGTCACCACACGAATTTGCTTGCGTTGGCAGAAAAGAGATGCTCACACCAGGCTCAGATTTTTTTCTGGACATATGGTGCCTTATTATTGGCCGGTGGTTGTTTGTGCGTTGCACGTCTGAGCTCATAGGTGGGAGGACACAGAGCCACTTTCAGATGACTGAAATCAGAGGAAATCTAATACTGTCAGTCAATAACTGTCAATCACAGGACACACACACATACAAACACTGTTTATTGGCTTTGGTAGCTTATATGGGGTACAAAACAAAATGCAAATTTGATCTATTTGTGGAACTTTATGATCATGTAGTTCTACGGTAAGGCAACATTAAAATCTAACACACAACCCTGATTTTATGTTAATGCTCAGTTTAATGGCATCATAAAATTAATGGTGCTAAGAAGCTTTATAATGGTTACATTAGTAATTTCTGAATTCCTATGGGATAAATAAAGGGATAATCTATCTATCTATCTATCTATCTGTCTGTCTGTCTGTCTGTCTGTCTATCTATCTATCAACTGAATCTGTAAAGTTGTATAACAATAATTATATAGGCTTCCCTCCTTTAATATTTCTATACCTTTTAAACAAACAAACATTGTGCCAATATGTCTTCGTTTTCCTAAATATTATTAAAAGTGCAAGATTGTCCAGATGTAAACAAATGAGCAAATAACCAAATAAATGAAGCATTTGTAAGAGCAAAGTAATAAAAAGTATCATATCTGTAGAATTCAAACACTTAAGCCAAATGGGATCTGCAGTTAAACACAATTTACTGCACTGGTTTACAGTACCAACAACCATAATTGCAGGTCCCTCTAGACAGGAGATAGAATATGGAGAGCGTAACCTCTCAGTTATGTCATCTGTGGGCAAGTCAGTGGACACACACCCACACATCAATACAGTAACCAGAGATGTCAGTTTTTATGCAGTCAAACAGAATCCTTTACAGACCCGTAAGGTCTAACACACAAACCTCACAATGGCCACATTCACCCCTAACGCGAATGCAGGCTCTCCCTCTCACACTCAGGAGAGTAAAGGATATGAAGACCCCACCCGCTTATTACTGTGAAAGCAAAAACAACCACAGCTTAAGAATAACAGGACGTGAACATGACAGGAGGAATCTGCAACTGCAAACACAACAGCAAGAAAACAGGGGCGGTCCCTCAGAACGAATCAATGCAGAAATGATTTCTTTGTACTTTTACAGTCTTAAAATTTGTCAATGACAGAAAAAATGATAAGAACAAAAATGAAAAGGCATTTAAAATCTATAATTGTTATTGTTGGAATGTTGTTGAAAGTATAATCTTTGTATGTATGTTGGATGTATGGTTTTACATAAGATACTTTGTTATTGCTTAAATACATTTTTATTTTTAAAATAGTTTTTATAGTTTACAATATATAAATGAAATACAAAATAACAAGTTATTCATGGACAGACCCAGTTTGTTAGCAATGACAAAAACTTTATAGATGATTGATTTCCATTGTTGTCTTTAGTCAGGACATTAAAGGAAAAACACAGTCTCAGTCTCTGCTTTATTTAACATCATACATAACAACTAACAACACAATGCATATAGTCCGAGTTATAATTCTGACCTTTGGGGTTTGTTATGGTTAAGCATTGACCTACTTTGTGATGGCTGGATTTCAAAACATATTTAGCATCTGATAAGGATTAGTCTCGCATAGCCAGACCATTGAATGCACAAAAATATCTGAATATTTCAAAGATAATCACAGTTCGCTTTGTTGCTGTTTAGGGGTGGGGAAAATATGTAAATACACTACATAAAAAAAACCTTGTGTGTAGAAAACAACTTCCAGTTTAAATACAGTATGCATCAGACTGTGATTGGACGGTAGGGGATCAGTAGGCGTGTCTTCTAAGGCTCAGCTTTAATAAGGATTAGCCGTTGTTTTGTAAGATACATCACAAACTAGATTACAACCGACCTAAATGACCCCTGATACAACAGAAACAAAAACAATCCAGTTTTCTAGCTAAAAATCTCACATTTATACACCAGATTTTCTTTTTTTACCATTAAAAACCGAATCAATAAACAAAGGGTGCATTCATTTTACATTAATTTTACTCAGACATACAAATAAGGAAACGCACAACTGTAACACACAGACTCAAATAACTGGGGTATGCCTGGCTAAATCTACAGCTCAGACTCTGTTCACAAACTTGTTTACTGCAGCTGTTAGCTGGGCTTGGAGGCTCTGAGCAGTACAAAGTTGGGTGAACAGTATCTGGTCTGAATGGCAGCCAGTGAGATTATTAGTGAAGTAAGTCATGGTGAGGGCTTATGTTATTTACATTTCTGCCTGTCCCTCTAAACTGTGGTGCTTCCATGATACAGAGATATTGTACAAAAGTATGTTATTATCCAGGATGCCTTAAAGGAACCCAAATTAAAACTGCATTAAAAATTCTCTCATAATTAGTGGCATAAACACTCTACAGCCTTTCTTCAGGTGAAAACAACTAGATGCATATTATATAATCCAGGCTCTTTCCAGCTTTATAATGGCATTAAATAATGCCCGAGATTTTAATGCTCTAAAAATGCATCTTTCCATTATAAACATGAAACAGTGGGTTAATAAATGTCTTGCTCTTGTTTGTGAACGAAAATGATTGAACATCACAAATAAAAACTACTATTTAATTTAGGTTGAAAATTACAGTACTTTTCACCACAAGTGAGATTTCTGAAAGGCAGACATCAGTTATCAGTTATACGTAACACTTAATTATACATAATTCTACCTCACAGGTAGAAACGTTTCATCTACGCTATGAAAAACAGCATTAACCCACATAAAGAATTAATATCTTAGGATCTCTTGAGGATGCGCCAGAGATCCACAGAACAACATGAAAAGGCCAAGAAGAAGACTGTGACCTTTAGCACCAACCATTATGCTGTATTTTTTAAAATAACCAATAAAAATCATGTAAACATAGGATCAGGAAGTGATAAGAGAAGCTTCCAGATATGAAGGTGTAGATCTGTGATGGTTTGCTCTGATAAAGTCTCACCAGAGATTTTCCTTTATTGTAAACTGCAGATATATAATACACATCCTTAAATGCTTTTCCTGGTCCTTCAATGTCACCATTGTTGGTTTCTGTGCATATAATTTATGGCTCAACTGAAGTGCTGACTGTCTCCTGACTTCTGATTCCTGTGGTAGGAAGTGCTGATTGTCCTTCAGAATTTCCACATATTGACGTTTTCAATATGTAAGTCTGGAACCTAAGGTAAATTCCTGAATGCTGCTTGTATATGCTATTTATTGCCTCGACAACCACAGTTTCCTTCCATGGGTTCCTATATTTTATTTGAAACAGGAAATTAGAGTGGGACACATTGAAAGTCTTTTCCCATTATTTTTAAACACTCAACAGTCTTCAGTTTACAAAATAGCTGTATCGTAATTTGCCAGCTGCCTTTGCTAGTCAGGGGGAGGAGAATTTTTATTCTAGAAACCATTTAATTGGACAAAAAAATGAGTGCAAGATGAGTCATCAAGGTTTTAGACGCTGATGTACATTTTGCAGACAAGCAGAGCAAAAATAAAAAGCCACAAAAGAAACATTATACAAATTATACTTAAATGGACAGTATTGATATACAGTCATAACTTTTAACAGAAAACCACAATTTCTTGTCTTGGGCATCCCAGACATGCAATTGCTAAAACCAAAAGAGGAGCACACACACAAGCTACAGAAAGGCGCATCCATCCAAAATCAGTCTCCATGACAACCATCACAGAGGACGCAGCCACACCATTTACAGCAACCCTCAAGTATATATTTCTCCTAGATTTAAGGGGAAGGTGGGTGACCGCTGCTATAATTTAGTGGAGTACAAAAATCAAGCTACTTAAAAGCTTTGCCTCTGGCTACATTTAAATCTGCCCCAAACACTTGAGCTGTGAGGTAGATGGGGGCATTTATATATGCGATAGTGATGTTTTACAGGCACTAAAGGGTTTTTTGCACCCCACGCAAATTTTCTGACCCACTGGCTCGCATGTGCATCATTTAATGGGTTTGAATTCTTCAACCATCCCATCTGAAGACTTAGATTACAATAGCCTGCGAATTTCTAAGAAACTCAGAATGAAAAACACAGTAAGCAGAATTTTAAACACTTCCCTGGAATCGGGGAACTCAGAGGACAGAGTGCCTGCATGTGTGTGTGTTTATGTGTGTGTGTAAGATTGCTCTTTGTTTGCGCTCTTGTGTTTTGTGAGACAACAGTCAAAGTCTTCCAGACAGACAAAAACAACCCAGAAGAGAGGCAGATACCTACATAAAACACTGCTGGAACACTCAACATGCGTGTTATTGGTTTATTAATGCAAGAGGGTCGTTGTGATGTCACAGCCGTGACATTATCTGCTCACCTCAGGGACAATGGGGGCTGTTGATGGCCATTTATATTTAACTAGGGAAGTCAATTATACATCAAAGTAAACTCTTTCACGCTCTAATTCTAGGAAAGCATTCAAAGTCTCGTAACTTGGCACTGCCGCCACTTAAGATGACAAAACACGACTGCGAAAACAAATAATAAATATTAAAAGTGTCAAACAAATACACATTGTGCATTTGGGTAAGCGCATAATATACACAGAGTAATCTTCAGGTAAATTTGTCAATATTAAGTAACAAGACGCAGTAATATACTCGCCTGATCTTTCGGCACGGCACTTTCTTACTGGTGGAAAATGTACCATAACTTTAGCTATCTATACATACAAACAACACTGGGGGACAAACCCCACCTCCCTTCCAGACTCGGCCATGTTAAGAACGATGACATACAATTAACCACACACAAACATTCACGGATTAATAAGTCAGAGATTAGGAAATGACCTGTGTCATATTACACACACACCTGATCTGTAAATATTGATTAGGCTCTAGGTAAACAGCACTGAATAAAAACAGGCATGACGGATGGCAAAAACAAACGGCAGCCATTAGAAATTAACAGTTGGTGATTATTTTGGGAAAAAAATTTTGGAAATTATATTTACATTTGGCAGATACTTTTATCCAAAGTGACTTAGCGTGCATGTGTACAATTTTTATCAGTACTTGCAACCTTTGCACTGCTAACGCAATGCTCTACCAGTTGAGCTACGGGAAGGCATATATATTAAATATATGTATATAAAATATATTTATTTAAAAGATCTGTTGAGCATTACAAAATAGTCCAATACAGCATTGAAACAATTATCCAATAGCAAGACAAACAATAATTTTACATTATAAAAGTAATATTCATTTATTTACCTCAACAATGTTAGCGTTATTACAACTTTCACATGATTATCGTGGCCAAAATAATTAACCATAATGATATTATTACTGCATCGGTTGAAATTATAACTAAACAAAAATGCTATCTGTCAAAATTTTTCATTTAGTTTATTTTGTGTTTTTTTAACAATGAATCACACTTAAAATATGTAAGTGGAGGGAGACAGTCTGTAACCATTTCAGCTCTTAGGACAATAATAGCAATAGCACCACATACTGTGTTAGAGTGTCAGTCAGATATTGGCAATACTATTCACACTATTATCAAATATGTAATATTGTCAGTAATAATCAAATTGCAAAATTCCTCATACATACAGTATTGTTAAATCCAACTGAATAGGCCTGAGGAGAAACTGAAAAACACAGACATTTAAAAACACCTGCATTTGTTATGTAGCTATTGCAGTGTCGCACAAGAGAGTTAGTTCTGGGTGGAAGCAGTGAGCGGGGAGTCTGTTTCTTAAGTTCTTCTGAGAAGTTACATATATAACTCCACTAAGAACATCACATGTACCAACAAGCAGCTGGTACATGCTTTCAAACCCAGGTTACATAAAGTGTTATTGCTGAGCAAATACTGGAACCTTAACTACTCTATGATAGATGTTTTCTTCGACAGAATGTTTATTATAAAGTCAATGTTGTTTTTATATGTTTTTATCCGTTTACAAAAAAGTGTGTAAAAAGTATGTGTTCTTTATTGTATGTGTTTCTAAATATGATTATTTGATTATGCTTGTAAATACTTGATTTCAAAGTCAAGTTTGTAATTTCTGCATCACTACAAACACCAGAAAAAAAATTATTATTATATAAATAATATGTCCCTTTACCCAATCACTTTGCCTGCTTCCCATTGGTCAAAAATGACATAGCTCCACCCCAAACTAATGCCATTGGTTAAGACGCAATTGCTGTGTTGGCTGTCTCTGCACATTAATAAAAGAAATGAAGAAAATGTGTTTTATTGACAAACACAATTTTGAATGTGGAAAACATGGAATGTCAAAAACTACTTTGTAGCCATTGCTAAGAATCCCATATTACAGATAAGGTCACATTAAATATATGACACACACAGAGGCACATAAGGACAACTGTTCCTCTTCTCATCATGTCAAAATGAAGAGTTGTGACACCGAATGTCTCGTCCACCGTGACGTCACGCAAACACCTGCTGAAGGACAGATGGTGGAACATCTGCGACCTCCAGGCTCTGGAGAAGCCGCTGGACTGTGGCCTTTCTTCCGTTCCTCTGCGTCCACATCACCAGACCTGCCAGCACCTGGCTCTGAGCGGCAAAGGGGTGGTCGGCACAGCAGCGGTACAGATCCGCAGAAGAAAGGCCCAGGTCCAGCAGGACAGACTTCCACTCGGGACCGAGGCATCCAGACAGATGGTTCAGCTGTTGAGTGGTTGGAACCAATGAAAGGATGTGGTCGGGGACTCCACACTGAACTGAAAACAAAGATGAAAAAAATCATAATTAAAGACACACAATACCTCACACATGACCTGTGTTACACAAGCAGCACTAACCACATTTTGTAAGAAGATCCATTAAAGTTCTATAATTTTATAAAGTTTGGTTTTAGTAAATGGTCATTGACTATCGCCATTCAATCGTTGTTAACAAATGGTGATCATTTGGGGGCGGGCCTATCTGTCTGTTCAGCTAATGAGAGACAGAGTGCAGGAAACATGAATTTCTATTTGCTGACACCAGTTGCACATTTTAGTTTATTGAAATTGTTAAGTGGAATCAGAACATGAATCAAATCCTTGTGAAAAATAGCAAATGCTTTCCTGTGTTAAAAAATAGCAAATGCTTTCCAGTTGCCACTTAAAAGCTTGGTAAAGAGCAACAAATATGCAATTATTACCTCAGTAACCTGGAATTTAGATACAACAGAGAAAATCTCAAGCATTTAAATAAAATCTATTGCTATTGGAAGAAACAAAAACTAGCACCAATATTAAAGAAATATTAAAAAAAAACATCCACATAGTTTGAGAGGTGATGACATCAACATCCAGTCTTCTTTGGACATTATTGCTTTTACCCGAAGAAAATAAAGATGTGCTTTATTTGAGCAGTGCGGATAAATGAGGCAAAGGTCAGTTTGACAGTTTGTTTTGAGTGTTCCTAAATTCTTCACTAAATCAAGGGCATTGATTGATTTCTGTGGTAAAGTGGCCACGCTAGGTCATGAGAATAACAACTTTCCATATCTAGGGCAGGATAGTCACATACTTGAAGCTTGTTTTCGATGTCTTCTAAGGTAAATCTAACACACCTTTAATAGGCATTTACTGTGAGTAATCAGAAGAAAGTCTCTTCTGTTTACACAGGCCATGACATGAAGACGATCTCTGATGTTTGTTCTATAAATGCTTCCCGTTCTGCAGCGAATATACGTAACAGCAAACACTTAAATATGAAGTGTGTCATTGTTATGTTAGTCCAAACTGTCTTTAAAAGTGCAGAAAACTAAAAGTAAATCATTAGGAGCCTGATTTCCATGAAAAGTGTAAACACTGTGGCTCTATCACAACATTGCTCTGTTTGTTTGAGCATCCTGACCAGCCTGACACTGCAGCATTAGCTCAACCTATAGTGTGAATATGGGGGCAGGACTATCTTTTTGTCCAACCAATAAGAAACCTGTTTTAAGAACCTGTTTAAATGCATTTATTTAGTTTTGCTATTGGCTGCTATATTGCTGTGTAATTTTGCTGTCAGGATTTATACCTTTATTCCACCTTTCTAGGGCTTCTAGACCTCAGAGACAAAGAAGATTAGTGTGTCGAGGTGACCCAACCATCAGCAATGATAAACACAACAAAGAGGATTATACACTGAAAGTGCTGGTTTAGCAAACGGGTGAGAGGAGTTAAACATGATATAGTTTAGGTGTTGAAAATATTGGGGTAGAGAGAGAAAATGTATCAGCATTACAAATTATGGTAACCTTGCGAAATAATTGTGTTGTGCATAAATGTTATGCAACAACAATAGTTAAAAAACCTTTCAGGATAATGAAAATGTAAAAAGTTTTAGTTTGGAACACTAAATCCATTATTTCGATTGATTAAGCAATTAATTATTACATATTATTTAAAAAAATTAAAAGAAAGTAAGACAAAAAAGAAAGAAAGAAAGAAAGAAAGAAAGAAAGAAAGATGGAAAAAAGAAAAGACGGGGTGCTCTGCAAAAAACATTCCCTGGATTTCGGAGAAAAAGGTTTGCTTTCTGGGAATTGTTTCTTTTTTATAGGATAGAACATTCCAGCCTCAATTTCCATGTGTACATGTGGATACTTAACTCAGGCTGTTAAAGGGAACAGAGTGTACACTTTAAAATTCATAAAAAAATACAGAACCCTTGATCTGAGGGGGGCAGTACCCCAGGCTAAATAAAGTGTGTACTATGATTTACAGTGTATTTAGCCAATCCACCTCAGTTCTGTGCACACGGGTGTTCAAAAGCCTGCAAATGTTTACAAAATGAATTAACATCCTTTTAAATGATACGTTAAAGTTAAATACGTTAAAGATAAGTTAAAAAATTAGATATAAAGTTATTGTAAGCACAGACAGGAGCAAGCATTTCTGCAAAGCATGTGAGTGTCTTTTTATGTGTGTTCATTTGAATTTCCTAAAATGTTTCTCTCTCTCTCACTCTCTCTAAGAAATCAAATTCATTAATTTTGGGAAGGGCCCAAACAAGGCCTCTAGGGAAAAGAGCTGCGCTGGATTCTGTGAAATCTCTCTTTAAACCCTTTCTCTCATCAAGCATGACATCAGCAGCTAAAGATTCTAAATTCTGAAACATCAACAGACATGCATCCCTCCACACAGGATCCTGTAAAATGAAGGCCTAATTCATGACCATCACATTGTCCTTCGCAGTGACATGAATAAGTACAATGTCCACTTCTCCTGTTTCCTACTGAGGGAACTGTAGGAGATCAGGGTTCACTAAGGACATAAGGTGCTGTTCACATGCTACAGCTAGTACAGACGTGTAAACAGATCATTTGATTCACATATAAAAAATGCTTTGGATCCTAGTCAAGGTTTGCAATTAAACTAGTTTATAGTTTATACTAGTAGTATTTACTAATATATAGTACTAATAATATTTAGAAAAGAGTGCAGTTGGATGTTTTTCCAAATGTTTGCTAAATTGAATTTTATATTTTGCCAGTTTAAAATCAAAATATATCATGTTTTTGGTCCAGTTTTTTCTACCCGTTTTACCCAAATATTTAATTATTTAATCAAAAGCAAATTCCAAATCTGATTTCTGTAATTCCACTCCAGTCTTTATTTTCCACCTTGTTCATCTATCAAACCACAATATTGCTGCCCAAGCAAAGAATTCCAGTTGGATAACTGGACGTGCTGGAGGCTGAAAATAGCGCAGATTAAACGATAAGATTACAAGTCTTTCCAATGGAAATTTCCAGTCAAAAAATGTGAAGGACCTGGATTCTAGACTGAGCATTTTACGTGTGTAAACTTTGACAGGAACGCTCAGATTTAGTTAAGAAAAAACATTAAATTCCCAGGAAAAAACATTCTTTTTGGATAGGATAATAAACATTGACACAAGGTTAAATAATAGACTACATATTGATAATGGTGGATAAACTGACTTTGTTATGATTTAGATGACTGACATCATTTGACAGGGAAGCCATAACATGGAAAAAGTTGGAAAGACTGTAGGGGCCTGATTTTCTGTTTAACCCGAGACAAATGGATCCTCATGTTTTTCTTTCATATCAAGGTCTTTGAAGGGCTCTAATGGAGGACCACAGTTCAAACAATAACACAAATAGAAAACTGAAGACTAATCGTCTGTTGAAATGAATGCCTAGGAAAAACGGACGGACGATGACGTTGCTCCTGTGTCCTTAAAAGACCCTTAACCCATAACCCTTGGCTTTGGCCAAACAAACAGTCAGATAAACTGCTCTAGGTTTGACTAAACTGGCTCTGGTATTAACGACACAGTTCAGCCACAAACAAGTTCTGTCATCATTTTCTCAACCTCATGCCAACCCAAACGTTTCTCTTTCATCTATGGATGTCAAAAGATGATGTTTAGCAGAATGCAAATGCTGTTCTTTTCTATAGAATGAAAATAAATGGTAACCAGACAAAAAACAAGCATCATAAACTTGTGTGTGTGAAACATAAACACCACTGTGTGAAATGTGTTATAGTGTGTTAAATACCACACACTAGGTATATACACCATGTTTACAGTTTCCAACACACTTTTGTTTAAATGACTAAAAGCTTCTATTAAACCTAGTCACCACTCACTTTCAGTGCACGAAACAGAAAAGACTCCTAGCATCTTTTTTGTGGTCTACAGATTGGAACAACATGAGGACAACAAATGAAAGCAGGTTTGATGCACTGTGCCTTTAAACATCTGATCCCATTAAGCTTCCTATCCATACATCCCATCCCTGTTCATCATTCCGCACTCTGTTCCTCATAAACCTCTGCTTTCTTTCTTTCATAAGCCGGGGATGTAAATAAAATATCTAGCAAACGCAGCACACTCAGGAACCTCAGTCAGATTTTACAGGCCAGCTGGAAGACTCACATTTTGACAGGAAGGCTCTCCTCACGCCAACGTTCCTGGAAATCAGACTGTACTAGTGATGGGTGGAGAGGGAATGAGGGTGAATGTGACGTTCCAACAAAAACAAATGAACAGCGCTGCTTGTTTCAAAAGCGAATATTCAAAAGCAGCTCCGTCTGCCTGTGGTGAGGTGGAAAAGGGGGAGTTGCATGAGCATGGCTTTGCTGAAACTGCTTAAAAAAGATACAGACCTATTTTCCTCAGAATACTTAGCTAAACATAAAAATTCTCTGTTTATTCCAAAACCTTTCATTGTTTGTGTTGTTTTTGGTACAATAGCAGTTTATTGTGACCATGGGTTTGCTAATAAACAGTCAGGTTATCAGTGAAACAACTTCAGTTTCAGACTGTTATTACAAACTCTACACAACATATTAGAAACATTGCAATATGCTCCATAACAGGTATATTGTTGTAGTTTGCAAATAAATAATTTAATTACTTCAAACCTCAAGTTCCTTGAGAAAATGGGACGCTATAAATTGTTGCATGTTAACATCTGAGTAACAATACATTTTACTGTTGTGTTACACAGTAACAATAACAACAAATAGGTGTGGAATGAGAATTTTTGGGTGAAATGTACCTTTAACAAAGTAGGTCTGGCGGGGGTGCAGTCAAATAACATACAGATGATAAAATGATTTGTTGCTATAGAGAAACATGATCATAAGTATGAGATTTACTGCCATGGGCTGTCAGATTAAAATGATGTTCTGGTTTTCACTTCTTGAGCTCTTTTACAGTCTTGGCGGGTGACGCGGGTTTGTGTTGTAACAGCAAACACACAGAACCGTGTCAAATCTCTGCGATGAACCAGCAGCTGCCAGGCATTATAGAATGCTACTAAAAACACATAAAGGATTGACCTGAAGATATAAGACAATACAAATACAGCTGGGCAAACAAATGACACTTGCAGGACTGATGTCTGGTGGACAGGTTACTGGTGGGGTTGAATAAGGCTTCTGGGGAACTGGGTCTCTGATTGGATAAAACTGGGAGAGTAAAAAATGGTATACAGTTGTGTTTGAGAATCTGTGATTTTTAAAACCTCTGGTGATCAAAGTTTATACAAACTGGTTTAGAAAGATGAGGTCACAAACAGTCAAAACATGACTAACAGGAAGTGAATATGTCGACTGCACTGTTGATTTTTCAATGTGTTTTAAAACGTCACAATATTCACACATATTTACATTTAAAATATAGTTTAAAATACATTACCATTTGAATAAACTATCGCCCATATTCTTAACACGCTAGCTTGTGCTATAATGGTTGTAATATATTTACATAAGTTTGCTACAGTATTTAAAGCCTTAAATTCAAAACCAACTGCTTCAGGTATAATTATACTAAAAACCTGTATGTTTCTTCTTAATTCAAGACAAATTTGCATTAAGCCAAAAGGCCAGCGCCACAAAATGCAAATAAACACAACCAACAGGTGTGCAAACGGCTTGAAAAATAAGAAACTTGTGTCCTCACTTGACTAACGTACAGCTAATAAAGTAGCTAATCACATGCCTATAAGCACAAATAGGCTTGATAAGGATTGCGCTTTGATAAACATGTGCGTTTATTAACATTCCCATAATGCTGCGGATTTAAGGCCTGTCACAGCGACAGAGAATTAAAGTGAATTAAAAAACATGTTTCCATGCCAACAGAATGACATCATTTGCTGTCAAGAGCACAAATTTATAGGTGGAAATAGAAAAACAAAGCACTGTGATCGTTCATGTCCATAAAAGACCTCTGAGGGCACAATCCTATTAAGTTAAGAAAAGTCTTAAATTAGCAAGAACCTACAGTAAGCGCTAAGACTGTCGGTTGAGGGCAAAGCTTACGTTCGACTTCCTAGAAATTCGCAAGCCAGCTTCTTTTTTCCCCTCATTTCTTTTATTCTCCCTCACACTTTTTCTAGCCCCGCCCATCCCCCAATTTATCACTATCTGAACCACAGAAAGTCAATAAAATCTTTAGCTCGGTAACTGGAGACAGGAGGGAGAGGGAGAGCGGCCAACAAACGGCTTTGATTATATTTTTCCTAGAAAGGAGGATGCTCTGCAAGGGCGCAGGGCCTCAGCGCCGGTGCCAAGAATTAATGCAGCTTTCATGGAAAACCAGGGCCGCGTACCAAGCCGGCCAATCCTTAAGAGATTCAAAACACAACTTCTGCTCTTTTTCTTTTTTTCTCCTTTTGTTTTTCTTTTTACATCTTGTTTTTTAAAGAAAGAACGGGTTGATTTTTTTAAAGGTGTTCTGAGTTTTGGTTCACCACACGCTAGTACACACTATAGCAAGCTAGTACACACTATAAGGGGAGAACGTGACTGTGGGGGCTGTTGGTGGGTAAACTGAGAAACATAAAACGCATAATAAGCCCTTTTTCATAAAAACAGCAGCTGGGATATAAGCTTTAAAAATACACACTCTGTTTGGCTGTAGCTAAACCTCGGCTGGGCATGTAAATAATGCATGTTACTGACTGTATATATGCAAAGGTGATGGTTTTACAGTCCACATCATATGGAAATGTGTTATGCTTTAAGTACATTTGTTTTAAATACTCTGCTTGCATTGCTAGAATTGGTAACAGTGGGTTTAGTGTTAGGGATTAGAGGAATGGCAATTAAAACTCAGGGATGTACAATGCTGACCTAAAAATACGCTGAATACCTTCCAGTAATGATGTTATATCGTCCACGTCTGTGTTGGTTAACTTAGCAATTCAGTGTTCAGTGAAATAACACATTTGGCCAGTGGATAGTTTGACAGTATACACTTAATTTCAATAATATATGTTGTTAACAGTAACATTTAATGCTAATAAATGTTATTAATCATTTAGTATGTAAAAAAGACTAAAAGTCTGGTTTAATTATGAATCACTTACAATTGTTAACAATTCTAAGATGTCCCCAATGGGGGATTTTATCAAATTGGGGACAATTTTAAAAAGTAAAAACATATGTATGTCAATCTTACATGCCTTGTTAGTAAAGAGCTCTCATAAATGCTGCTGTTTTCATATTATTTTTAAAATATTTTCACTAGAACACTTCAAACTGTGATAACAACCATTACAAATAGCCTAGCAAATCCGTTTTCAGCATGTTTCACTGCATTTGACAAGACATTTGTAAAACCACTGGCCTTCATAGACACACAAACTTAGTCAAAGTATGCATAACAACAAATTCAGATATTTTATGTTATGCAAAACAATTGCAATATAATCAAATATAAAACAGCAACATCAGTGAACACCTAACATTCAATGTTTGTATACCAAAGACTAATGAAATCATACCCTTAAAACAACACTAAATTCACCAATTTAACTGTTTATAAGTCTCAATATCTTTGTAAGATTAACACACGTTTAACAAAAACCCTTAGCTATAGCTCACACATTATTCTACATTTCTGTCACTTAAATTTCTGTCTTGCCTGCCCCTTTATTATTCATTGCTGTTGTTATGATGCTTCACAACAAGCATTTCAATGTACATTGTCACACTTGTATATGAGATAGATAAATAAATAAACTTGAAACATGCATCTACTCTCTCTCTCTCACCTGTAAAGGGCGGAGGAGGCTGGCAGTCTTCTGCACACATCTGCTGTAATGTGTCTTTGATCCAGGGAAACTCTGTCTCTAATGATCTGATAAAGTGATGGAAGGCGTGCGAGCCTCGCGTGGGCAAAATATCCAGCAGCTTAAACACTTTCCTTCTGTTAGATGACTCGCGCTGGATCTCTTCTACATGACTCTCTGTTAAGATCTCCTCCTGATATAAATACTGAACGACCATGCCGTCCACTAAAAGCTCATCGGCTAACTGTAGGCGATGAGATCGGAGCAATTGCTTGTGTTTCGGGTCCATTTTTACACCCGATGACCGAGTGACAATGCCGAAATCTGTTGAATGAGGGCTGTGTTAAAACAACCGGGAAATAGACATATTGTCCATTCGCCTATCGATACCTATAATACATATACGTAATTAACTATAAATTTGTGTATGTAAAACAAATATAACAACTTCGTTGACGTTGTTATTTACTGCAAGTGCTTTTCCGCGTCACGTCGCATTTATTTCTACCGGCTAGAAACGAAGCGCAAGAGGAACCAATTTATGGCACCATTATTGTTCCCACGAGCGACTGCAACTGTTTAATACTTGCTGCTTAAATCTTTAAGTTTAATAGTTAGGTTTATATTTTCATTATTGTGTAAAAGAAAAAGTGTTTTACTTTAATTCATATGCCTAACAAACTGCGCATTCCTTCTGAATACATTGTTTGTACATTAAATATGTAGGATGTGTTTGCAGTTGCCTGCATTTTCTGAAAACATAATCCATAGTTTAGAACTACTCGTAAAACCTGTATAGACTACATGAAATAAATAATATTATGTCTATCCTTATCTTGTATCTTATCTTAAGCTATTAAGTCCCCTCAAGCTCTGCCCACAAACAAGAATATCTTCCCTTCGAAGTTGTACAACTCACAGACATTTCTATGGCAACTGTGGTTTTAATAACTACAATTATCCATTCCTCCCTCTATAATTATGTGCACTATTATTTAGAGAGAATGCTGTTGTCTTTGAGCCCCATTATTCTCAATGATGACACTTCATTCATGTAAAATTCATGACACTTCATGTAAAATAAAATTGCCTGTTACCGACATTGTTCGCTAATTAGTTCATTTAATAGTGTTTGCATACATTTATGTCTTGCCCTTATTTGTTATACAGTTTGTTCTCCATCTCTGTCTTTCAAACGCTAGTTATCTTTCCAGTTTGTTCAGTTATGGCTTTCAAGGGATACAGTTGTGCTAAGAAAACAGCATTATTTTAATTTCATTTTGTATGACTTATTCTGAGTGTGTTGGCGTTTGCTGTATCCTCACACAAACTGTTTTAAAATATTAGCACAACTTCTTATACCTCAGCATCCATGAGGACTGAACCAACCATTCAGCACATTTTACACTAAGCACGGATTTGCCCTTCAGAGAATCCTTTATTTTCAGGCTTATTTACTTCAGGCTACATTAGAGGCATCTACAGTGCCACTTAAGGACATGGATATTTATGGAACAATGCTTAGATGCTTTGCAGTTATTGCACTAGTTGCTACTAGCAGCCTGAGTTATTATATATTAGACATATTCATTTTATGTCCATTTAGTTTATTGTGTGTAAAGTTTTATTCCTTTAATTAACTGAAGAGGGCCCATGTTACACCCCTCTTGATCATACTGCACCTGTAGCTATAAATACAAATATAAATCTCTCACCCTGGCCTTCAGGACAGTGACCAACAGTTTACCTCAACTCACTCTCTTCAGACACTCACCTGTTCTGTTCTTTCTGATGTATTGAGCTTCCTGCCTCCACCCCATGTACTGAGAACATCACAACCTTCAAGACTTGACTTGAAAACAGCTATTTTGCAGACACCTGACTTCACCTGACCTCAGATGTTTTGCAATTGTTTATTAAAAAATCCTGTCTTCTACTGTTTATTCTGTCTCTAGCATATTATCCCATGTTATTGTGGAACATTGTTGTTGCTGTGGCCTACTGGTTAGTGAATCGGTAGGATGCTGGTTTGAATCCTGCGTCGGCAGGTAGCAACTGAAGTGTCTTTGAGTTGCCCACTGCACCGTGTGTGTGTTCGTGGCTTGCAGTGTGTGTTTACTCCTCACCAGTGATGGGTTTAATGAAGAGGTCACATTTCAGGTATGGTTTACCATGTCTGACAAATAAATAAATCGTCACAACTATTCTCACTTGTAAATGGGAGCTTTGTAGACTAGTCTTGTTAGCTCTTTGGCCAAAACATTTAATGCTCCTTTATTGTAATTTACTTTGGATAAAACCATCTGCTAAATAAATAAATGTTATGTCCTCTGATGGTTATCTGATTATATTTTGTTCTAAATGTCCATGTGGAATTAAATGTGGCACCTCACTAGTGTTGTATTTGAACGCACAGTTTAGATGTTATTATCTCCTGGGGGTCCAAAATAATACAAAGAATCTCACATGCTTTGATAAATCAGTCTGCCACTGCAAATGTAAGACTATGCTGCTTGTGAAGACTTTATCTTCAGACTTTACTTTAGCAGACAAATTACAACAGTCTCAGAAAGCTTTGAATTTGTATTCAGCTTTTTAACCTGAACTAAATGTGATCCAGAAATTAATTTTCTAATGGTGATACTTAAGTAGTACATTCTGCTAGTTTATTAAGTAGTACATAAACTGCTTTCTGAGTACAGACTGAAGTCATCGATGAGATTCAGTCTTGAAACTTTAACAGCAATTGCTCTTAAACTGGCCTTTAAATCCTGTTTACTTGAGCTGTGAGCTGTGCACATGAGCTAAGATGTATGCCAAGCCAGTATCAGGTCCGGTCATGTAAATCTTGTGTAAACTATTAAGTATTTTTAGTTTTATTTCTGGATCTTGGGCATTTTGTTCTCTTGTGCTTGTGCACCTGACTGCTTTTATTAATGAATTAGTTGTTTATTCGTTTTTATTAGTAATATTAAGTGTCTTAATCTTCCTTTGTGCGATTGTCACAAAGCATATTTTACAAAGCAATCTTGGAAGAATTTCAAGCTGCACCAGTGTCTTTAGCTCAGAAACCTGTAATCAGTTATGTCCAATTTCGGCGTAAATTAACTTTAGATTACCTGGAAAACTAAGACGTCTCCACGACATTGTTTACCTTTGACCAAACAGCTTTTTGTGTTGTGACAAGGTGAATGCCAGCATTTAGCAGCTTTTCTGGTGAAGGGTGTCAATATTTAACAAGGAAATATTCACTTTCTTACGTTGAACGGGTGTAGCCAGTTGCCTCCTAAAGCAATGTCTGCAAATACAAACCACACACAATTTATCCTGAAAGTTCCTGGGAAATACAAAGTGACTCAAAATGTTACTCAAAAATTCCATGATATGGCGCAAGCTACAAATCCAGAATACATGCGCAGGACAAGAAAAAAATAGAAAATAGCTGTACAAATGGAAAATAAACAGATTAGACTAAACAAATTGCGAAACTTTCCTAATTAACTGGCCATTTTACAGACAACCACTTGTTAATGTTAAAGAAATTTTGAAAAGCAAACAAACAAAAACAATGAAAAATTATGAAGTGTTAGCTTCAATAAAAAGTCAAATGGGAAAACATTACTCATGTCTGCAGACTCTGTTGGTCTAATGAATCAATGATGAAAAAGGCAAATAAATTTGAACATTAACTAAACATTTCCAAACAAGCACCACAAATCTATTGTGCTCTGTCAATTCTAATGGTGACTGATGTTAAAAAGTATGTTCTTCTAATAAAAATCACACAAAACAATTTACTTTGTATTTTGCCTGAACATTATAAACCAAACGTCATTACAGAATGTGGGGTTTATAAAAGGATTGAGAGTTTGCCAGATGGCCAAACTGTAGGTGTGTGACCTTGTTGATGGGAGTCATTACTAGTTCTGCATATGATTGGTTCATTCAGGGGCAGAAATAAAGTCTTGTTTGTTGTAGTTTGTTTTTAACAAAAAAGTCAACCAATAAGAATTACAGCTATGCTTGCTTTTATTTCTTGCTTTTTGGGAGACAATCTGTTCACTCTTGATACATCACAATGCGTTTAAATGATTCTAGAAGAATTTTGTAGTGGCAAACAGAACAAATCAGACAGCATTCAAGATTCCCACTCTAACTGTACTGTGTTGTGAAGGAAGACTGTTAAAGCAACAACATCAGTAAACTGGATCGGAGAGATGTCCTTACATACTGATCTGAGATCAGTTTCCTAATGATGCACACTACTATCAGTTTCTATAAATGATACATTATTAACAGTTGGTTAATGCAGAGCAGTTACACTGTATGCGACTGTATTTCACAGAAATATACTCTGAGTGGCATGAAAATAACACTTGTAATTTACTGTAAATCCAAATATGGTACAATTGTGCATACAAACTGACAAATGACAGGATTTTCTTTCTGAAAAGGTAGAAACAAATCATAAGAACATTAACAAAAACACAAAACATTCTTAATATTTTTGTTGTGTCATCTTTTCATCATACTATTAATCGTTGAACAGTAATACTTCATTACACAAAATACTTCATTTCAAATAACAGTAAGTTACTGGCAAACTTTTCTGCTGCGGGTAAGTTACTGTAATATTTACAGGAAAGTTTTTTAGAGTGTCGTTGGGAAAACCTTTTTGGTTTAACTTGGCAGATTGGTATGTTGAACATTTTTTAAATATTTCATGTTGGGCTATAATGGAAATTTGTTATTAGGAATACCAAAACAAAAACTAGAAAAATCTATTAACGAATCTGTATTCATTTTCAGAGCAATGCAACTACAGTAATACTATTCTTATCTGGAAAAGTTAATCCAGGGAAAATACACGTTGCAGGAATTTACCATTCAAGCACAATGGTGACTTAAACACTGAGCAGCCATTGACTGAGCGGATAAACTTATGTTTGAAAACCAAAATAGAAAGGTCAGATTAGTGAGCTTTCTGAATGGAAAATCCAATTTTCCTTACAATCGCCTTACAAAAATTCAGTGCCTAAAAGCAAAAATGAGCAACTAATATAAATATAAATGAAAATTCTGATTTAGCAGTTTCCTTTTGGTCTGTCAAACATAACAATTTTGCACAGAATCAATTATATTTAATGTGAACTATCAGCATGCCGGGGTATCTTAACACACGCCTGAGGAAGGGTTCACACAGGCCAAGACTTTGACAAAAAAAGCAGAAATAAACCATGCTGCTAAAGTACCTCTTTGTTCATGTGGGCTAATGATATATTTTATTTGCAAATTTATGCACATTTAGTAACTTTTTGGTAAACTGATCTCAAATTATTGTTGCCATTTTTAAAATTCTATCAACTTGGCTGCAGTAGTCATTTTAACCAACAGCTTTTAATCTTGACAGGTGTTGAGTTTATTAAACCTAAAAAATTGGGCACAAAGTTTTTTTTAAGTCTATTGCTTTTTTGTCTAAAAAAACACATTTTCTTTCTATTAAATTAGTTTGCTATTTAAAACGTACCTAACAGTAAATTTGTAGGTTTTCTGTTGGGTAATAGTACTTGTTGTGATTCAGTTGCGATACCATGAAAAAAATCATGATGGTGCAAATATTGGGATATATTGTATCACATGGTGCTTGCCACCACCCGACAGTTCCTCAGACTAAATGTTCTCAAGCAATGACATTTCTCAACCAAGCCAGATAAAAGAGCTCAAATTATTGTTTTGTCTCTAACTACAGTACAAAAATATAACATGGATGGTGAACAAATAAAAACACAGTCTCAAAAACTTAAAGCACACAGTTTTAAACTCCCATGTCTCAAACACAGGAGGCTAGTATCTCAGACTCATGCTGCACACATGTGGCCACACCTGTGCACATCTGTACATATGACTGGTACAGCCCTACAGATGTCTGGGTAGGCTATTATATCCCTTCATCCAAACACACGCAGACAAACATCCTCACTTTGTCATTTAAAACTGACTGTAGAATGTCTACAGCCCATAAGTGTGTTAAGTGCTCAATGAAGGACACTTAACATTATTATATAATTCACTTAATGTTGTCTTTGGGGACATGTTGAGAAATCCCAGGCAACTGAATATGAAT
>JBAJNP010003082.1:27615-42325 GCA_036877545.1 Yasuhikotakia modesta | reverse complement strand
TATGATTATGTCAAATGATATTATCTGGTATCATTTGCTCACACTTTTGTTACTGCATTACAGCAAGATGTGAGTTTTGAACTCACAACCACAAATGTTACTTAAAATGTAAGGTCTCTAAGATTTAAGGTCTCTTTTATATTATTTGAACTTTAGCCAATGCAAGGACTTTAGCCTAGACATTTCTGTTTTTTTAATATTGACAAAACTGACAAAGTGTCAGCAAAAGAAAAGAATCTAGATAATAAAACGTTCTTTGCCAAAGGTTTATGTCAGCAAATGTAGGATAAACAATCTTTATTTCTGTGTGTATGCGAGTTAGCGAAGTGTCATGAGTTAATTTGCAGATGCGTGATTCATGTGGCACACTCATGTTTATGGGTCTAGTGTGGGTGTGAAGGGAGGTGTGTTGGGGGACGGACCTGTGGCGACTGGAAAATTTATAAACATTTTCCGAATATGATTCATGGTTTTAATTCAAATTTAACTGCACTTCAGAACACAGCTTTAACCACGTCTGTCTTTTTTCTTCACATTTCTGTCATATTTGCATGGAAAACCACAAATGGAGTCAATATTCCAAGTGGCATTCTGAGAATCTTCACAGACATTCACTTCACTTTTTAAGGGGAAAAAAGACAGCAATCTATACGTTATCTCCTGGGAGAGGTTGGGTGGGTTGCTGAAAAATTGAACCCCTAATCTAGGCTGGAAGGATCTTTTTATGCACATGAATAAGGCAGGTATGAGTGTCTCAGAGCACACTGGAGCAAAAGTCTGTGTGGACAGAATTATTCTGGATAAAATAAGTCTGGATGAAGTGGCCCAAAGGCAGAATGAAATCAGAGGGCCGTCAATAATGGAAAAGCTCAAGGACTCAATGAGGTAAAATATATTAAAAGTGTTATGTGCAAACGTTTTAGATTTTTAGAAGCTTTGTGCATAATTTGGGTTACACTTTGAGTAAAATACTTTTTTGTTTTCTACTTGTTAAATATTAAATATCTTAAATATTACCATTATATTATCATTAAATACATGTTAACACTATTAAGTTAAGTTTAATATATCATTAAGGTTATTTTTCCTTTAAAATTGCATGCCACTGTGTAAACACTATTATACTACCATTGTAGGTACAATAATCATTTACTCGGAGTAACTAAATATTAGTCTTTTGTTAAAACAAACTATGTAAAGCTTAATAAAATAGAAAAAAATAGCCTGTATACAGAGAAAGCAACTATTTACTTGGTTGCTTGAGGTATAGCATATGATTTCTGTTTTGCAATTTTGCAAAATATTCAAATATACTTTTATTAACTTTTTTAACTAACTTTTATTTGTATTAACTCTTTTTATTTTTGCTGAGGTGCTCTTTGGGGAGTTTGTGGATTTGGATTGTGACGTGGATTCCAGTTCTCTCCTGGATTCCCTGCTATTCCATTCGGGAAAATGCTCTTGGTGACCTGGTTTCAGGTGTCAGTGTGGGAATCATGCACCTGCCTCAGGGTCTGTTGACAAAAGCATCACGCACAATGAGCAACAACACAACACCAAATGTCTGAATGCCAATACCCCATTATTGGGTTGGCACCACAAAATAATGTCAATAATGTCTAAATTACAAAAAACAATAGGGTTAGATTTGTTCTTTATATATTTTCTTATATTACAGTAAAAAAATAAAAATAAAATAAAAAATGTACTCTCTGCAGAAATATGTTTTAAGCTTGTGTATATGATGCTCAGGTATGGCTTATGCTCTCCTGGCTTCTGTGCCACCTGTCTTTGGTCTGTACACCTCCTTCTACCCTGTGCTGGTTTACTTTATCTTTGGCACCTCCAGACACGTCTCAGTAGGTAAGTTTCAGATTAAAAAACATGTATCCAATGAAAAAATGACTTTATTTTCATATGTGTACATTTATACAATAGTTAACGCTGCAGTCTGAAACTTTTTGCTCTATGTCGCCATCTCTGTTTGAAACATAAAATTGCAGATTACTATACCTGCTTTTATTTTAAAATGTTTTTAACCAAACTGACAATTCCTCAAAATTATTGTAACCATTGAGAATCTGGGTAAGATAAGGGCATTGTTTTGAACACTGTTTGCTAGCTCAAAACAATTGTTTTATTTTTAACCAAAAAATGTGGATTGCAGCTTTAATGAACCTACATTTTGATTGGTTGTTGCTTTTCAGGGACATTTGCAGTGATTAGCATAATGGTTGGATCAGTCTCAGAGCGATTGGCACCTGATGATAACTTTATCATTAATGGGACAAACGGATCGTTCGTTGTGGATACTGAGGCACGGGATGCACTACGCATAAAAGTAGCAGCAGCAACAACTTTACTGTGTGGTATCTTTCAGGTGAGATAGATAGATCGCTAGATCAATAGATCGATATATAGACAGAGCCCTTGTTCATAAAAATCTTCATACTCTGTAGGTTTTATTGGGTCTGGTTCGGTTTGGGTTTGTGGTGACTTATCTCTCTGAGCCACTGGTCCGGGCCTACACAACAGGTGCAGCCACTCATGTGATCACCTCTCAGCTCAAATACATGTTTGGTGTGTCACCCAGACGGTTTAGTGGACCCCTGCAACTGCTTTACGTGTGTAATATATAAATTAATAAAACACACAAATTAATCATTTGTCATTTGGACATCTGCTATTGGAAGTTTTCATCAATTTATTTGTTTCTTCAGACACTATTGGACCTGGGCAGTTTAATACCTGAGACCCATGTACCCACACTGCTGGTCAGTCTGGTGTCTCTCACAGTACTGGTCATTGTCAAAGAAATAAATTCCTGCTACAGTCACAAACTACCTCTGCCTATACCAATAGAGCTCATAATGGTGAGTACACTGTTATGAATGTATAACAGATAACTGCAAACACCCAGTAGACTAAAGGACAAAGCAAGAAAAAGAAAGAGAGACTGTTTTGTGTCTCATTGTGTGTATTTGCAGATTATTGCAGGGACTCTTGTCTCACATTATATTAATCTCAGAGATGTTAATAGTGTTGATGTGGTGGGAGAGATTCCTAATGGGTAAGTTTTTCACTCATGTAGTTTAACTCAAGTTGAATAGTGAATTTATCAAAACAATTTAATCACTAAATGCAGCAACACCAACATATTTCTATAACAATACTTGCTTTTATGGCAAGTGTCAGAGTCTTAGAGACTTCCTTGAAGTCCAGAGACTTCCTTGTTAAATCCTTCTAAAAACACGTCTGCTGCAAAACACTAATCCTATTTCAGACATCACAAATTCCAGCATCTCCAGCGTTGCAATGCCTGCAACTTTTACACACAAAGGCCAGTGATGCAAAGTGAGATTTGCCCTGTTTTGATGCTTTGCTGAAAAGCCAAAAGCAAAAAACATAGTCATATTTCATTCATTGGCAAGAGAATGGCAATGTGTGACATTATAATGGTTTCGTAGTTTGGGTCTCTGACCTCTGACCCTCTCCAGACTGTCTCCGCCCACTGTCCCAGAGGTGGCTTTCTTCTCCTCGGTTGTAGGAGATGCATTTGCTATAGCTGTGGTGGGATATGCCATCAACATTTCACTGGGCAAGACGTTTGCTCTCAAATACGGATATAAAGTAGACAGCAATCAGGTACACATATAATCTTCATAGATATACTACCATCAGTCAATCATTTGTTGGTCCTGAAACAACATTCTTGTCCAAAACTAAACCCAGCCCATAACCCATAACATTATCCCTAAAATTACAGTCTACTGTAATGTACAGTCTACAAATGCTACAATTTCATTGGTTAATGGAAATGTTGTTCCAGGATCAATAATTACATCCTACTGAAATCATGTTTACCACATTTAATTTATATCTCAGAAATATGTACTTGTTTAATACACAAGATTAAAGTTTCCTAGAATTTTTTTGTTCTTTGCAGGAACTGGTAGCATTGGGACTCAGTAACACCATTGGTGGATTCTTCCAGTGTTACTCTGTCACTTCCTCTATGTCTCGCAGTCTAGTTCAGGAGACCACTGGGGGAAAGACGCAGGTAATACTTAAATAAATAAACATGCAATTCATGTGAATGTCTAAACACACACTTATATGTAACCGCACATAAAGTATGTACTGTAAATATATTATTTCACATTACAGGTTGCAGGTGTGATATCTGCTATTATTGTACTGGTCACTGTTTTAAAGCTTGGCCCACTTTTTGAAGAACTGCCCAAAGTAATTAATTTATTTATAAATCCATTTTGTTTAATGTAATGTAATGTAATGTAACGCTATATACTATAATAGGTAAGTTGATGTGTGTCTGTTATTAGGCTGTGCTGTCCACTATTGTGTTTGTGAATCTGAAAGGGATGTTCATGCAGTGCCGGGATGTTCCTGCTTTGTGGAAGAGCAACAGAGTTGATCTGGTGAGATTTAGTTATCTAAGATCTCTGGGTTGTGTGCATTACACTGTGTGTTGTGTGTATTCTGACTCTTTCTGTTTATCATCTGTTAGCTGGTGTGGCTTGTGACGTTTCTCTGCACTGTTCTGTTGAATCTGGATCTGGGGTTGGCAGCTTCCGTCAGCTTCGCTTTACTCACAGTCATCTTCAGAACCCAGCGGTGAGTGACTGTGTCTGTCATAGTTTTATGTCATAGAGTTTATGTCATAAGTTTATTGTGTTCATTTCTTTCTGTCTAGTCCCTGGTATTCTTTACTTGGTAGCGTGCCTGGCACAGAACTGTACTTAGAGACAGATTCATATAAAGAGGTAAGACTTACCTAAAGACAGAATGAGCATTTGTGTGGTTATGTTCACTGTGAAAACAGAATTATAATAATATTATTCAGTATATGAAGCTTTTTGAGATAATACTAACACAATATCCCTAAGTTTTGTCCCAAATCATCTAACTAGTTCCACCATTTATCTTGAAGAATACTGATGACTCATAAAGGGTTTGTGAGCTCCCAGCATGCATTGCAGCATGAGTGAATTGTGCTGCTACTGTTATGTCATTGCTAAATAATTATATTAAAAATGGGCAAAACATTTAATGTACTTAGGTAGACTTACTGATTATTTGTTATAATTTAATTATAGTAAAATAATAATTAAATGATATTAATTAAGAGATACCAAACATTTTAATGCATTACCTTGACTTGAACCTTTCCTTTTTCTAGTATATATATATATATAATCTGAGGTTATATAATTCATGTCTTTGTTTATGGACAGGCCAAAGAAATCCCAGGCATCACTATCTTTCGTTCTTCTGCTATGATCTACTATGCTAATGCTGAACTCTATCAAGAGGCTCTACTGGAAAAGGTACACACACACACACACACACACACACACACATGCATGCATCATTCATTCTGTCTGTTTTTCATACTGTCCAGAGTGGAATCAATGTCCCAGAACTCCTCAAGCAGAAGAAGATGAGAAAGGAGAAGGAAAAACAAGCTAAGATGATAAAAAAGAGACAAATAGATGAACAAGATGAACAGGTGAGCAAGGAATGGATAATTCAGTTCTGATACAGTTATGAGTTACAGAACACACTTTCATTTTTATATTAAATATTAAAAAAATATTTATTTTGTCTAGAGTGGAGTTCTAAGAGAGATAGCAAACAGAATGGCAGTCTCAATGAAAAACGTAGGCTCTCATCAACACAGAACCGACCGTGAACGCATCATCAGTGTCAATAGCATAGCAACAGTAACCGACGGTGACATGAACTGGGGCTTCCAGCCAGAGCAGGACTTTGAAAAAACAGATAAATACTCCTGCTATGATATTGTACATACACAATCTATCATCCTGGACTTCACTCCTGTCAGCTTCATCGACACAGTCACACTGAAAACACTCACCAATGTAAGAGAACAAAGGACTGCACATTTGAACTGTCTTTTAAACTGTTCTGTCTTTTAAACACAAAGTGAAAGTGAATTGTCAGTTATGGTTACTCATAACTGAAATGTGACCTCTGCATTTAGCCCATCACCAGTGAGAAGTGAACACACACTGCAATCAGGGTGAAGGGTGAATGTTATAAAGATAAATAAGAAACTGTTTCAGACAGTTCAGAAGAGAATAAACACTATTAACCTTGACAGAAATAACAACTTTATTTGCTATGATGTAAGTTAAGACAGTGTTATCAGGTGAACAGTGTCTTCTGTGAAACTGTCTATTTTAGACCATTCCATCAAGCTACTTGTCTAATATCAACCTAATTCTGGTTTTATTTGTAGCACATCTCTCCACCAATCAGAAATTATTTAAATATAAACATTAACTTGCTCTTTAACCGAAGAATTCTGCAATCCACTTGACTGCGGTTTAATGTTAACATCTGTGGTCATACTTTGAGGCGTAAGGCACATAAGTCTTAAAATAACTTAAATCAAAGCTTAAATATTAAACAGTCTAACCCCAATCTTATAAACACAATGTCTGAGAGCATTTAGTTATAGTTTACCTATTGGTCCACTCAACACAAAATGGCTTGTGAGGCTTTCACCTATTTTTCACCTATAATGTCTTTCTGTTGTGTTTAACATGTTGCTTCTAGATATTTCGAGATTTTGCTGAAGTTGATGTCACTGTTTACATTGCTGGATGCCAAGGTAAGAAAATTTAGAAACACACCTTAAATTTCAAAAACAACAATTTACATGTTTTCAACATAGAAACGTTTCAGAATATACCTATTGTGTGTCCTTCAGGCTTCAAGCAAATACAGCAACAGGCATGTTTGTGATTGGCAGTATAATGTGTGTGTCTGCAGTGTGTGTAGTGGAGCAGCTGGAAAGAGGGAGATTTTTCTCAGACTCTATCACCAAAAGCCGACTTTTCCCAACCATTCATGATGCTGTTCTACACTGTCTGTCACAGTCTAGAAGAGCTCCGCCCAGCTCTGAGTTTGCACTGGTAAGGCTGTGATCACACTAAAAATACACGTTTTTTCTGTCACGTACTGCTTCCTGTGACATTTACTTGAACTGCTTCTCTGGAAACAGGAAATGCCCTGCAGTACCAGGTTGTGACCAACAGATGTCAGGCTGTCCTCTTTACCCCACTGCTGTGTCTAATGGAGGACCCTGTGTTTCTATGACAACTGACTGTTGTAAATGTTTTTGTATTAATCTGAAACTGGTAGGTGAGATTAATTTGAAAGCTTTCAATATTTTTCTCAAATGTAAAGGATTATGTTTATAAATAATACACATAAATAATAACATTTTCTAAAGGATTTTATTAAAGGTTATTTTTTAAGATTTAGAATAGCAGACCGTTTCTGATGCTTCGGGGTAGTGTATGAGGATTAAATATACAGTTTGTACAGAATATAAACCATTATGTCTATAGAATATCCCCATAAGACATGAAAATCTGTGAACGTGTTTGTGTTTAAAACAGGTGTTATTGTTCATGAGATGAAATGGCACACTTATGTCTATGGGATGTTCTGATGAAGGGTGTCATTGTACAGTTACTACAATGTTAATAAAGAAAAAATATGTTTTGAGCCAACTACCTCAAAAATTATTCTTGGTAAGAAACTGAGATTCCTGATAAGATTGTTTCTCTATAACCTATTTTTCCTCTTGTGTTACTGGTAGAAGAATTGCATTGGGTATGTGTTCTGTGTCAAGGGTGTGTTTTGACAAGGGTGGTTTCTTATATTTGTGATTTACTGGAAGTTCCCATAGACTAATGTTTTTAGATATCAGCTATCAGAGAAAACACTCATATCAGATAATTAAAATATATTCTGGTTTGGTCTTCATGTGTGGCTGTTAACATGACATATTAGAAGCATAAGAGCTTTCTGTTTGTTTGTTTTTTGCTTGCCCTTTTTAAAGACTCTGCTTCAAAGCATGGAAAACACTTTTTTTTCTTTAAAAAAAGTTTTTTTTTATAATTACTTCATCCTATGGTTGTTAGTGATTTCTCTGTCACATACTAACTGTTTCCTGTCATGATATCTGTTGTTCTAGATTATTATAACATTATGTGGTTGTGACCAGCAGATGTCAGCCTGTCCTATGGGCATTACTGGCCTAATGGAGGATTATGTGTTTCCATGACAACATATGGCACACTGATTTCGATTTGCAGAGTGAAGTCAATTGATACTGTCAGATCTTAAAACAAACTCTTTATCATTTTCAAAATTAAACTGACTTGGTTTTTGAGAACTTGTCTGCAGTTATACACAACGATCAGGAAATTACGTTTATGTCAGTTTACTTAATTCAGTTTATTTAATTGAATGAAATTTAAATAAGCAATATTTTGTTTTTTTTTAAAAATAATTTTAATCTATTCTGCGCAGCACTGCTGAAGATCTTAGTGTTTACGCTGTACAACACACAACAAAGACACATAATACTGAACTAAAACACTGAATCAACACTCTGGGTACATATACTGTCTGTGGTACACACACACACAGGGTGCCCTGTGGGCCTTAGGTGTTTTTTTTAAATGTAATTACATGGAAAGTAGAGAGCAGAGACAGAATTAGCATTATTACTGCATGATAGTGGATATGGACAGAGTCTAGTGCTAGACTTAGGTTAAGTGCTGTAGTCAGATAAGCTAATGGAGTATGGATGCTCAGGGTGTGTAGGACAGATTCGAACTCTATGATTCACTGGTAATTTTAGGATTTTGTTGTGCAAGGCAAAAGTGTTTGTGTCTGATTATTTAGAGTACTTGGATTGTACAAGAATAATTGTGGGGGTATTAAATAACACTTTCATATAAGAGAGTGCTTTTATTTTCTTCTGGCTTTGGTAGAAGTCTGGCTTCATTCTCAGGTGGAAGGAACTCAAGGTGATGTCGCCCCCAGATGGGTGTGGTCTGGTGCTGCCAGCGCTGATGAGAGACACAAGTCACTTAAAACACACATACACAACCAACAACCTTCACCAAACAATTAATTTCACCAAATCAACCAAAGACAGTTTATCTTACAGTTAACTTATACTGAACTGTTGCACACTTAGAGTGCATTTTGTTTACAGAAGTCAGATTTATTTCATTGAATTCCTTTTATTTCATATGACTTAATTCTAAATAATGACTAAATGAAGTGATTTATGTGAACAAACTTCTTGAACAAAAATTTATTCATCACTCTCATTTAATAACAGTGTTCCACTAGTCTACAGATGGTTTATACATCGTATGTATTGCAGTGGATTTAACTTTTAGGCTAAAACTGCTATTTCTCACTATACTACTTATTACATGCTCTAAACAATGTGATATATAACTATTTCCAAAGCATAACTTTAATGTAAGCAACAGATTGCTGATTCTGCACAGCTATTTAGTGAAAGCTCCTTCTGACACACACACATACCAACCCACCCCCACACACACATAACAGGCCTACCTCCATGAACGAGCCTTTGCAGTGCAGGAGTTTGTAGAGGAAGGTGAGAGGTATGCAGAGCATAGATGAGAGAGCGAGAATCCAGCCCAGCATCTCACCCCACCACGGGTACACATACACCGAATTATACACCAATCGCTTGTAGTTGATAACATGAAACAAGAAAACACCCTGTGAAAACATAAACCACCTTTTATTACATTGTGTCATGAAAACTGAAAACTCCTTTTTCCCAGCACAGTAAAAACTCACCATACACACTACAGGTGTGACGTAAGACCAGCACCACTTCATATACGGCAGAGGACGATAGCCAATCATACGGGCCACATCATCCATGAAACGATCAGCACCTGAACAGTCAGAAGAGTCTGGGTGAGGAAACTGAGGAGATGTTTATGTGTGTGTATGTGTACACTGCATGCTCACAGTGATTTACCTCAGCAGGATGTGTTACTGGATCAACATTCTTGTTGGTCCTTGAATACCATTTTTTATCAACCAATTACATTGGATTTAGGATTAATCTTAAGTTTAGTGTTAATTGCATCTACAGCTGCAAAGTTAAATTAAATCTCTTGTGCTGAAAGAATTCACTAGAGCAATAACTCACCATTTATTTTTCATGCCGATTTCAACATTTTTCTGCTGAGCTTTAAAATCACAGGCCCAAAGTGGCATAGAAACAGTATAAGATACATTTAGAGTAATTTCTTGAGAGTGTGAACTAATTGATACAAAAAATACATCCATAAATCACTGGAAGAGAGCTTTGGAAAATAGCAGCTGTGCTTCTAAAATTGCTGTTTAAATGATCTCTGAACATTTCCAATTTGATTTCATTTCATTTGTGCATTGCCTAATTAATATTCATGAGCTAACTGGTCACCTTTTGTGATGTCACATCCCCCCACCCCCCAGCTGTACTAACTACTTTTCGTGGCTCCCATGGGGTTAGACTTAAGACAATTATTGTTTGAAAGAAATGTTGTTGCAGGACCAATAAAAGATGTTGATATAGAAACATGTCCTACTTGGCCACATGACAGTCTCTGTGTGGGCAAGATTACAGATTTTTACCATACACCCAGGCCACCACCACACACTCCCAGAAGGCTTGCCAAAGAAGAGTAATTCCACTTGCAGAATAATAATCAAATAATTGAAACACATACATCCCCCCCTACAGAGAGAGAGTAAGAAAATGTAATTAAAAACACCAGGAGAGTCAGACAGAGACCACAGGAAACACGGTCTGATTTCAACTGTATCAGATATGCCACTGTAAACGTACCTCTGTTACCATGGAAAGATCGATAGTAAAACACATAAAGCAGCATATTGCGACCACAACTTCACGACGCAGAGATCCGAGGAAGGACTTGGGGGGCAGCATGTCCATAATTCCAGTAATGAAACCTTCAACACCGACAAACTAAGAGACAATAACATACCAGAAAACAAATCCTCTTATACTGTTTCTCTTCATCTCATACAGCAATTTTCAAAGTTCCATCTGGTATCCCAAAACAACTTGCTGATAATCTAAACAAGAAATATGTGGGCAACAAGGACAGCTCACTGTTTAACCTTGATTTAGAGTCAGACAGTGTTTTGCTTGGAACAGGAAACATTATTAGAGATAACTTTTCAAATGTGTCATATGTGAGTGGAACGAGTCTCACCTGACTGTCCAATCCCAGCACCAGGAGCATAAGAAAGAAGAGTACCGCCCACAGTGGAGCCAATGGCATGAGCGACACAGCTTTGGGATAGGCAATAAATGCTAAACCAGGACCTGAAAGAGAACCGAAAACAAAAATAATATGTATATGATGTATATGTATATGTTGTATATGTTGTTAGTTTTTGGTTCTCTCTCTCTCTCTCTCTATATATATATATATGCAATTGTGTGTGTGTGATTGTGATTGTAAAGAACTATAGCACTCAAATATTAATGTCAACATTTTTAAGCACCATATCCAAAACTCATCTCCAGAACTAAATAGGAAATAGTTGGTGTTGATGATAGGAGCAGATCTCACCACTTTCTGCCACATTACTGATGTCGACACCTTGTTCTGCTGCCATGAAACCCAGAACTGAGAAGACAACAAAGCCTGCAAAGAAGCTTGTGCCACTGTTTATGAGAGCCAGGACAAATGCATCCCTACAGTGACAGAGTGAAATCATCACAGGGTCAGTGTGAAAGAGATGCAATACACAGAGTTAAACTGTGTGCACTGGCTGAACTCGGTCAACCTCTGCTCTCTGATCTGAGCACATGCATGAGAATTTACACGCACTCCAGTCCCGCAGGGATGCTGCAAGATTGTGTGGCTAAAACGTTTTTTGGCAGGAAAGCCATTGTTTCATTACTGTTTCCATATACAGACAACAGCACAATAAACTGTATACAAAGCTACACTAAAATACATATACAGAGGGGCCCAAAAGTCTGGGACTAATTGAAAAATCAAGAACTCAAAATTAAATTTAAACCCTGAAAATAAACAGAAAATTTTAGGTTTGATCTAAAATCTATTAATGTAAAACTCTTAAGTATGTAAGATTCACAACGCTGTAAGTGCTGTATACAAATGGAAAGATAAAAACAACTTTAATGTTTATGGGTAATGTTTAAAAATCAGTTTTATTAAAATGCTCACTAATACACACATATTATAAGCACAAATTTGATTTAATCAATTAATTTTGTTTTGTGTGACATCTGACTTACTGGTAACAGTTGTTGTTGAAGCGATTGTAGCTCCCAAGGGCTGTGAGGGCCCCCAGACCAATAGCATAAGAAAAGAAAATCTGTGTGGCAGCGTCAATCCATACCTGCCATCGTAATCGTCATGACAACTATAATTATATAAGCCTGTGTTTGTGTCTGTTATTGTTTTGAACACAAATAACACACTCTGACCTGTGGATCTGAGAGTTTGCTCCAGTCTGGTTTCAGGTAGTACATAATACCATTATAAGCTCCTGGCAATGAGACACCATGAACAAACAAGACCACCAGGACCAGGTATGGAAACAGTGCTGTAAAATACACAACCTGCACACACACACATCACACACACATTAAAACACTGTCCTTCCTGAAAGGAGTCATTTGATGTTTATCACACATCAGATCTACTGTTAAGGTGTGTGCACATCCACAATAAAACATTTTATGGTTCTGAAAGATATGCGACCTATGTCACAGTACTGAACTTTATCTATGACAGAACAAAAAAGCTGTTCCTCTAAATAAGAGGAACCGCCCAAAAAGGACACACACAGAGACATGCTCATTTGCCTAGCTAATGATATACCCCAAATCTCCATTGATTTTTAAATAAAGACTACAGACTACAATAACTCAATCCCTAACCATAGTCTAGTTCTAACATACATCAATTAACTAAAACACAGAATTATTTATGAATCAGTTTTATATTTGAGGATGCCGCCATGGTAAATCTAAATACATCTACATGTTCAAATGCAGAGGTCACATTTCGGTTATGGGTAAGTTTCAGTGACAGTTTCACTTTCACACTGACTGGGAGAATAATAAACGTCTTACAGACAGCCAGTGTTAGAAAATGTATTTCTTTACCCTTGCACAAACACAATTTACAATGGTTATAGGCCCTATAGATGCACATAGGGCTATATATGTTATATTACTATAATCCTAAAAGCTTGAGGATTTAGCTGAAATGAAAGTGAAAATTACATTACCTATATCCAAAATGTGACCTCTGCATTTAACCTATCCTTGTGTGAGTGAACACACACACACCAGTGGGCAGCTATCCCTGCAGCACCCAGGGAGCAATTTGGGGTTAGGTACCTTGCTCAAGGGCACGGCAGTTGCTACCTGCTGGTGCTGGCATGGAACCAGCAACCTACTAATTACAAGCCCGGCTCCTTAACCAGTGGACCACAACTGCTCTTAAAATGCAGTTATTATTTCAGCATTACACACAGAGATGCTTGTACCTTGCCAGCGGACTTCACACCCTTCCAAATGCAAAAGTACACGATAACCCATGTAGCAAGCAGACACAAGACCATGTGACTGCTGATTTCACCCACTTCATCCAAACCAGCAGACAGACGTAGTACTTTACGCCTGTCAGGTAATGAAATCGCAACATATTAAAAGCTTTAAATTACTGGGGTTCATTAACTGGGTTATATTAACATCAACTGGGTTCTGAAAATAATAAAATAAAAAAACTTACTCCCAGAATTCAATGACAGATGATTTCAGGCCTGTCGGCTCCAGGCAGCTGGCACTGGTGTTGAGGAAGGAGACTGTAGGAGGGTATGAGGGCAGTGACTGATTGAAACACACTCGACTGAAGTTGGTAGTACAGTTGACTGTGTTCCACTCCTGTCCACAAGTGGCCCACGGCAGAGGAGAAGTGAAAGAGTGAACCAGAAAATACAGGCCCCACACCAGAACCATGATGTAGTAGGTGTTGCAGAAGAACACAATCACCATTGAAGCCAGACCAAGCCCTGGATGAAATAGAGATGTTATATTTCATCAGCCTGGTCGATTTTGCATTATGTATCTTAATTGTCTGCTTTACATTACTGTCATACAGTTTAATATTAAAAGCCAGACAGATCAATATTCTATTTTTCTTAATATTTCAAGATAATTCCTGGAATTGATGTTTTTCTTGTGGCTCTTACACAGGGTCAGAGTATGGAAAAATTCTTCTAGCTGTTAATAATGTTCCACCTTTAAATAGAGGGGCGATGTTCCATGTTGTGACACCACCCTGTTTCATGAACTGACCCAGTGCGATCTCCAGGAAGAATACTGGAATGCCCCCAAAAAACACCATCAGGATATAGGGGATCAGAAAAACACCTGGAACACACATACTCAGAATACTCATACACACAACACACAGAAACAATTTAAGCCACACCCCCTTTTACGCTACTTTTATGTAATGTCTGAAAGGTTCATTTATGTTTTGTAAGGGGATCTATCTTACTTGGTGAAATTTTCTGTTAGAGTTCAATTGGTAGATGTTCTACTGCACTAAACCCCCAGAAGTGTAGGCTAAGTTTTAAAATCTGCTATCTTCGTTTATCGCCAAGACTTTTACATTGAAAGGGTTTATTATACTTTTGGTCATTTGTGGTAATTTTATATGCTACTTGGAGATTGACAGTACATAAAGAAAGGATTGTATTATTTTACGCTAAGGTAAGCTCTGTGCCAAATTATTGCCACTTATTTTTT